>PVKZ01003077.1:0-161496 GCA_004027375.1 Macroglossus sobrinus
GGGGCGGTATAGCGTAGCGCGATCTGATAGGGGCGTTCAAGTGGGGGGAGGTGACGTGAGGGGTAGGCGGTGCAGATGTCTTGGCGCGCGCGGGCTTTCGTCTTTGGCGCGCGCGGGCTTTCTGCTGATCAGCAGAAAGAGAAGCAGGAACCTTACGGGCCGTGGCCATTTTGCTTCTCCCGTGCGGCTCCCAACACTTGTGAAGTCTTTAGGGTTATCTATTGTAAATCCTATCATCCGCAAATAGTGACAGTTTGACTTCTTCATTTCCTATTTGGATGCCTTTTATATCTTTCTCTTGTCTGATTTCATTCGCTAAGATCTCCAATGTTATATTGAATAACAATGGCAATAATGGACAGCCTTGCCTTGTTCCTGATATTAGAGTGAAGGTTTTTAGTTTTTCACCTTAAGTATAACGTTGGTTGAGGGCTTGTCATAGATGACCTTTATTACATTAAGGTATTTTCCTTCTATACCAATTTTGTTAAGTGTTGTGATCATAAATCAGTGCTGTATTTTGTCAAAGGCTTTTTCTGCATCTATTGATATGTTCATATGATTCTTATTTTTTAATTTCTTTATGTGGTGTATCACATTAATTAGTTTGCATATGTTGAACCATCCCTGTGCACCTGGGATGAAGCCCACTTGATCATGGTATATAATCCTTTCAAAACATTGCTGTATTTGGTTTGCTAGTATCTTATTTAGAATTTCTGCATCTGTGTTCATAAGAAATATTAGTCTATAGTTTTTGTTTTTTGTGTTATCTTTACCAGGTTTTGGTAAAAGGGTGATATTGGCCTCAAAAAATGAGTTGGGAAGTATTGCCTCCTCTTCGATTTCTTGGAAGAGTTTGAGGAGAATAGGTATTAAATCTTCTTTGAATGTTTGGCAGAACTCATTGGTGAAGCCATCTGGTCCTGGACTTTACTTTTGGGGAAGTTTTTGATGATTGTTTCAGTTTCCATGTTGCTTATCAGTCTATTTAGATTTTTTAGATCTTCTTGATTCAGTCTAGAAAGGTTATATTTTTCTAAGTATTGGTCCATTTCTTCTAGTTTATTAAATTTGGTGTTATATACTTTTTCATGGTCTTCTTGTATGATCCTTTGTATTTCTGCAATATCAGTTACAATTTTCCCTCTTTCATTTCCAATTTTGTTTATTTGTGTCCTTTCTCTTTTTTCTTTAGTGAGTCTAGCCAGGGTTTTGTCAATTTTCTTAACCTTCTCAAAGAACCAGCTCTTCATTACATTTATTTTTTCTATTGTTTTGTTGTTGTTGTTGTTTTCAATTTCATTTATTTCTGCTCTAATTTTGATTATTTCTTTCCTTCTGCTTACTTTAGGCCTCATTTGTTCTTCTTTTTCTAGATTTTTAAGATGAAGCATTAGGTTGTTTCTTTAAGCTCATTCTTGTTTTTGGAGGTAGACCTATAATAATATGAACTTTCCTCTTATGACTGCTTTTGCTGTGTCCCAAATGTTTTGATATGTTGTACTACCATTATCATTCATTTCTATGTATTTTCTGATCTCTTATTTCTTCTCTGACCCAGTTATTCTTTAGTAGTATGTTCTTTAATCTCCATTTGTAGTTCTTTTTTCTTTTTTTTACAGTTGATTTCTAGTTTCAAAGCATTATGATCAGAGAATATGGTCGTTATGATTTCAATCCTCATATTTGCCGAGGCTATCTCTGTGTCCCAGTATGTGGTCAATTCTTTAGAATGTTCCATGTGCAGTAGAAAAGAATTTACAAGTTGTTTTGGGATGAAAGGCTCTGTAAAAGTCAATTATGTCCAGTTGGTCAATATGTCATTTAAGGATGTTAATTCCCTCAATTTTTTATGTTTGGAAAGGTCTTAATTTCTCCTTCATATCTAAAAGAGAACTTAGCTGGATACATTATTTTAAGCTGGTAATTTAATAATTTGAATGTTTTATTTCACTCCTTTCTGTCTTGTAAAGTGCACTGAGAAATCTGATGATAATCTAACGAGTTTTTCTTCATAGGTTCCTGTCTTCTTTTCCTTGGCTGCCCTGAGAATTCTGTCTTTGTTGTTGATTTTTTATAATTTTAATGCAATGTGTTTTGGTGAAATCCTTTTTGGGTTGAGATAATTAGGTGTTCTGTTGACTTCTTGAATTCCAAGCTTCAGCTCATTCCTTAGATTTGAGAAATTCTCAGCAGCTATTGTCCGAAAGTACTTTCTGATCCCTGTTCCTTTTTCTTGCCTTCGATAATAGCCATTATTCCTATATTTCTTCTCCTGATGATATCAGCTAGTTCTGTTATTTCTCTTTCATTATTTTTTGTTCTTCGATTTCTCTCTTCTTCATTTGGATTTATATCTAGATTTACATCTTTGATAATGCTGATCCTTTCTTCCATTTGGTTGACTCTATTTTCCAAGCTTGTTATTTCATTTTTCAACTCTTGCAATGTGTTCTTTAACTCCTGAAGGTCTATTCTATTCTTTTAGAGGGTTTCAATCTCCTTGCTAAATAATTCATTCTAGTTGTTTTTTTCAGTTCCTGAAATTATTTGTATTATTCATTTTGTATCTCAATGAATTTTTTCAGAAGTACCATCTTGAATTCTCTGTCATTTAAGTCACATATTTCTGTATCTATAAGCTTATTTTCTGGAGATTTTTTCTTTTTTTCTGAGATGCTTTGTCACTTTGGTTGTTCATAGTGCTTAATGGACTGTTTCTCCATCTGAGCATTAATGGAAATGTGGGTTTTTTTTGGTTTCCAGTAGGTGGTGTCTAAGCCTCTTGGATCTCTGCTTTATATAAAGTCTTAATAATGTCTTTTTTTTCCTTATAGATGTTTAATCACGCTCACTACCCTCAGTATCTGTTCCTGTCACATTAGCAACAGTTTCAGTAGCATTTGCTCAGATTCTCCTGGGGCTCCATGGTAAATGGTCTCTGAGAGTATTGGGGGAGGAGACTTCTGGGTTAGGGGATGCAGGTTGTGGTTCAGCCTCGTTTTAAAAATCAACTGTTGTTTCTCTGTCATCCCTGCTTTTCTGCCATCCCTGTTTCTCTGCCTTCTGCTTTGATGACTGGGCCCTACCACCAGCTATGAGGAGCTCACTGCACTCCCAGGCCGGGCTGCTCAGGAAAGTTGCTGCACCTTCTCCCCTCCCCCTCCTCCTACAAGGAGCTCTGACTGCAAGAAGCAGCTTCTTTATTTCTCCCTGTCCACTGTCCAACACTCAGGGTTCTGACTTGTTGTAGCTCTTATGCACAGATCTCACACTCAGATGTGTTGGTGAGTGTGTTTTGTTGAGTTTTAGATATTCAGCTTATTGTTGATTCAAGGAGAGAGATCTGGGGGTGTCTCTCACACCACCATGTTTATTCCAATCTCCAAACTAAAAATTTTTTAGAGCATTTGGGTTTTGGATGGTAAAGAAAAACTTTAATTCATCTAAAGGATGAAAAAAAATTTGAATCAACACCAAGATAACCAAATACATGTTTAGTCCTTTTTTAAATCCTTAGGTCATTTCTCCTTTATATAATGTAAAATCTCAAATCACTAATAGGAATCACTAATAGGAAAAAAAAAAACAAAGAACAATTTGTTGTGCTTCATCTTTTGTTGTTTGTATCTTCTCTGCACCGACATTTAAAGAACTATATTCTGGTAAATATGCTTTTACAAATTCTACTCCCCATTTTGAAGATTTCCTAGGACATACACCTTAGACAATTACATACCATGTGTTGGGAATTAATGTCTACCTTATATTTCCATTATGAAAAAGCAGAAGCTGCTCTCAGTAACAAGGCACCATTCATTACTCCTTACAAAAGCATGCTATAATTACTTCAAACTATTTAAATTTTCTCAATGATAGTGAAATGTACTGTTAGGAACCATAGTTAAATTATTCAAATAAGGACAAATTGTAGAGAAATACGATTAAACTAAGTTATTTTAATTCTTATTTTAATAACGAGAAGAGTGAGTTTGAGGTAACATAGTAACTCTGTAGTTTGTAATAGAAAGTAAAGTAGTAATATCATCTTTTACAACAAAAATAAAGCAATTAATATGGAGGAAATATAAGCCTACCCTGATTATCAGTCCTAACCTTGCAAATATGCCAAAAACCAATCTTTTATACCATATTAAATGCCAAGACTAAAAATGATCTAACTATTCTTTGACAGATATTACATCTACAATGTGCATTTTCTAACACAATGTAAAACAGACTGTAAAATGAAATCATAAACCAGGAAAAGTAGGAAAGCAACACCATAAGGTATGTATGAAAATTTAAGTATTCTTACAAAATTTAATTTTTATGTAGCAGAGTAGCCATAAATAATTTCCAATGTTGCCAAAACTTGTTGCATAAATATTAAAGGATACTGCTGAAAAGATGATTATAGGTATGCATTATGTCACATACCACTAATTGTCCCTCAACAACCATTCTACACTTCTTTTATGGTAGAAGGGTACAATTTTTAATTCAGTACCTGTCAGAATAAGGGCTACATTCATAGAAGTGTACCATTCTGAGTGATAAGATGTAAGAAAAAATACTAGATGCAACTTCCAGGAAGTATCCTTAAAGGAAGGAGGCATGACCTTCCACTTTCCCTTTCTCCTTCCTGCTGGCTGGAGGATAAAAGTGATGGCTGGAACTGGAGTGCCGTCTTAGAGTATGAGAGGGCCTTAAGAAGGGAGGCTATATGCATAACAGAGAAACAGAAAGTAAGAAGCCTGGATGTCTGAAACCATGGAACAAAGCCCTGAACCACTTACCTTTAGACTTTAAGATAAAAAGTTAAATATATTTCTATCTCATTTAAGCCATTATTTGGCTTTTACTGTCACTCTTAGCCAAACCTAATCCTAATGCATACATATACACATTTTCAACCATACATATTTGTTCCTTCTAACAACTTGTTAAATTTCTTGAGTTTCACTGTTTCAAGCCTTTTTAGAACATACTTATTGTGAATTTTTTAAAGCATTAACTGCTATGAATGGGTTATATCAAATATACATATACAAGTAATGCAAAAAGAGTTCAGCATTTAATCATTTAATACAAATATTTCCAATGCTTTTAAAATTCTTGCATTTCACTGATGAGTAATACAAGGCACCAAAAAAAAAGTAATTTATTCAAGTTCACATTCAACATTCTATAAACATTAAGTAAATGGTAACTTGATATGAAGCTTAGATTCTGTTGGAGGACAAAAAATAAGCAAACAAATAAATAAGTATTAATGAAGACACATAGAAAGCAATAAAGGATTGAGATAGACCCTAGATAGAAGAGAAACCAGTTTTCTATCAGTGTCTTGTGAGGCCAAGGCCTAAAGGATAAGATGGAGCTAGCCCAGCAAAAGCAGGTTCAAATACCAATACCTTCTATGGACAATGCTTTACATTTGTGACTCTTCCACATTCCTGTTATATACCCTAGTGTATGATGCTTGCACACTGCCCTAGGTACCATAAAAAGTTTTGTAAATTCATGGTTTTTTATTTTCCCAAAAGAGTAAATCATTGGAAGCACTTGCACTGGACTTGAATTTCCGCTGACATCCATGCTACTATGTGGGGAATGGATTGGGAAGGAGGCACCGGGTACTACCATGGATCCTAATTGTCATTATGGGACATTGGGAGAATAACCAATCTGAAATAAGGGGTCAAGATCAGTAACTACAGCATAAGAGTCAGAAAATCCCACCAGGCTTCTGACCTGGAACATTCTCCAAAACTATCTCGTCTCCTGCTGCTTTCTCCTTCAGTTCCTATTAACACTTTCCTCTGGCTCCATGTCTACAGTAAAAACAAAAGCAAAAGCAAAAAAAAGAAAAAAGAAAAAAAGAAAACCTACAGAAAGTTACTAAGTGAAAAGTGACAGTTCCTGGCTCTTTTCTCTTCTACCAATCCTTCTTCTCAGATAAACTCACTTTTATCAGTTTCTGTTTTTAGGCCTTTTAGTGGTTACCACAATATATCTAAATGGTAAATTGTGTCTATTCGCTCATTTATTAGTTTTAAAGTTTCTATGTACTCCTTGCTTTTTTTTTTTTTTTTACTTAACTATGCAACTTTAGTATCTCTCCAGTATCAATATAAGTAGTCTCTTCATTGGTTTTTATAGCTGCAATGATTTTCTCCTAGACAGCCATGTGGCTTACTCTATCACTTTCTACAAATCTTTATTCAACTTAACTGTAAAGTCCAGTGGACTCAGCAACAATTAATAAAAGGGAGTAGTATATTTAAGATCAAACTTAAGCTGAGCCATAGGTCACAAGTAAGCTGTATTAACAAGTGTCCCAAATCCCCATGTCTCCTACCACTGTTGCTCTGATGCTTTCCTCTTACTTCATAGGGAGCCTTCCTATGATGAGCTAATGGAGGATGAAAATTCCCAAGCTCAAGTCACAAGAAGGTCAGCTCAGTATGTGAGTACAGGCAGACATGGACTGCTGCTGCACTGCAGCAATGAGAAGGGAAAATTCTCTCAATGGATACAACACTCTGTCATCTATTTTGTATGGAGAGAAAAGGGGGCTCAGGTATAGAAATGGACTAAGGATATATATAAACGCATAGAGAATTGGTCATGAAATTGGAATGAGAAAGAGTGAAAGACTGAGTTCAAGCTGGTCTAGGAAAGAGGTAATTGATGGACCTATGGGAGTGGACACAAATTTGACGATCTTTGAACACATTTCTGAAAAGGCATCAAACAACCAAGTAGACTGGATGACTCAGCCAATAGCTATCAGTCAACTTCTGTCTTCAGCCACCTTCACATGAACACAATGTTCTCATGAGCAGAGTACTCACCTTGGCAGAGCCGGAGGCTGTCCTTAGGGTTGCACATTGGGCTCCCTCTTAGCAAGGGTGATCCAGCTACTGCTGCTGTGAAATATCTGAATTACCATCTACAGAAACTAACACCGGGTCCCTAAAATGGTATTTCTCACCAAAAAGCCACTTTGTGGCCAACTGATTATGCCAGACCCCTTCCATCCTGAAAAGAACAATGTTTCATGTTTACTGAAAATTATGCCTAGTTCAGGTATAGGTTTACCTTTACCACCCACAGTGTTCCAGCCAGCACCACTATTGAAGGATTCACAAAGTACCCAAAACATTGACATGAGACCCTACATACCACACACACCTTCACCTCAGACTAAAGGATGCACTTTACTACAAAGGAGTTGAGGTGTTAAAGGCAGATGACCATTGTATCTATTATATATCACACTATTCAAAAGTTGGCAACCTGATAGAGTGATAAAACAACATTTTGAAGGCATAGCCAATGTGCTGACTTGGAGGTGACACTCTGAAGAGGTGGAGCATTATTCTTCAAGATACAGCATATACCTTAAACCAATTGTCACTACATGGTGTTGTGCCCTGGTAGCCTGAATACTTAGGTTCAGGAATCCAGTAATAGAATAGGAGAGAACCTGCTTACAGAAACTCTTAGGGAGCCCCTAAGTAATGTTTGCTTCTCTACCCCACAGCTTTAGGCTTTGTAGGTTAAGAGGTCCTGGTTTCCAGAGAGGGAACCCCTACGTCAAGGGAAAAAGTGAGAGTCCCATGAAACTGGAAGCTACAGCTGCTGTCTGTCACCTTGGGGTCCTGACAGAATATACCAGTAGCAAAGAAGATACTTGCCATACTTACAGGGAAATTGTAATAGTCATTATTGGTAGGTAGGGTTGCTGTAACAACATAATGAGGTCTTGGGGGAATGAGTTAGCTGTTAAAGTGATCCAATAGACATATTGGGTTATTCCCATGTCCAATCATAATTACAAAAGAGCAGGACACAGCAACCATGGACTAATAAGGACATGGAGCCAAAGACCCAGACCGCTCAGGGAATGGAGTCTGTGTCAATTTACCAAGTCACCTGAAAATGTTCACACGGAAATGTTCACCAAAGAGAAGGGGGAGTCTTGTAAGGGTGGGAAGGGATGGAAATGATGAATATCAGTTATGGCATTGGGACAAACCACAGCAGTGAAGGTCTGTAGTTCATTCTACTAAGCTTTCTCTAACAAGTTTTCCAGAAATGTGACCACTAAGAGTCATGAAGATATATCTGAATGCAGTGAACTTAATGTGAGAAGCAAAATGATCTGAGCAATTCAAGGGGTGTACTTTAGTTGCTGCTATTGGTACCCCACCCAAATGCCCTTTATAAGCCAGCACATCATCCCTAGCTATAAGTACTGAGTGATGAAAATCCTGCCTCCTACTAGGAGAATTGCCTTCTGTCAAATTGGAGTTGCCTTGCCCAGGAAGCATCCCCCACCACAAATGGCAGGTAGATTGTGACTAGGGACTGAATAAAATGTGCCTCAAGATGGCATCAACTCTACAGTACAATTTACACTGCAGAGCTTTCTTGTGGGTTACAGTGAGCTTATCTAAAGTTGAGATCATCACTTCCTTGCTTATCTTTCTCCTTCGCCTTATCCTAATTTCCTCCCCCCTCTATAGAGAGCACATTCCCCCGTCAAATAAACCATTTGACTTACCAAGGCACCATCTCAAGTTCTACTTCTAGGAAACCCCATCTGAAAACCACAGTATTGAATTGATCACGAAGGAAAAAAACACTCACTACTATTTCACAATTTACATTGTATTTTTTTCTAACTAAAAAAGAGAGAAAACATTAAATATTTAAATAAGAAATGGTATACTTTTTAAACTAATTCTAGGAGGATGCATTCATTTTAATTATTTTTGTGAATTGCTTTTTATTCAAAGCATAACCCTCTGAATAAAACATTAGGGTGATCTTCTATTTCTGTAATTATATTATATGGCCAGGGTAACATGAGCATTTAAACTTATAGCTAAGATAGCCTTACTAGGAAACTAGATATGCTGACATAGCAACTCTGATCCTTGAAGTCCAACTCTATCACCCAGCTCTATCATGAGATTACAGATCAAAACTCTTCTCACTCCACCTATAAATTGCTTCAGCTACCCACCTTAGAACCTCACAGGGGAATTTTATTATGTTTAAAACAAAATTGAAACCTTTGATTGTAGAAGACCCTACTTTTATTTTACTGGTAGAGTAAATGAACCTTATCTAATCTACTCCTAAATCTTAATCAGGTGTTTTAAAACTACTGAAAGTTTCTTTCTACCCTAAATATCTTATATGGTTAATTTTGTTACAGGCTTAGAAGATAGGTAACAGACTCTTGTTTCTCATCTTAAATAGTGTACATGTTTACACATTGCCCTATGGCCCCTAACTTTCTGAGAAATCAATATATATCAGGCTATTTACTAACATTTAAAGCATCTCATCAACATGTCTATTTCTCTTCAAAATTAAAAGGCCCAACACATGTAATATTGCTCATCAGTGTTCACAACAATAGAGATCTACTTTGAAAAATAAAATCACTACAATGATAACTCATTCAGCATTACTCTTATTGCTCTGTTGCTCTTATGGCTGGTTTCATATTCAGATTGCATTTTGGTCCTCTACTTTTTCTTATCTCTGTTTTCTCCATTGAACTTTAGTTTTCTTTTTTTTTCTTTTTTTTCTCTAATTATTTATCTAACAGTTTTTCTTAATTATCATCAAAATCACATCTACTACTCCAAAATCATTAACAATAACTCTCAGTTAAATATTTAAATTTAATAAACATAGTAATTCTTTTCCCTCCTTCAACATGACTTTTGAGAACAAAGTGACTCCATTCAGTGCTCACTAGGACCAGTATCTCAGAGTTACATATCATAATCATCTGTGGATCTTTGTAAAAATAAACACATGCCCGGGAAACTGCCCTGTGAATTCTGAATCTAGACAAGGTGGAACACAGATATTTTACTTCAGAAACTGTACAGGTAATAACAGGAATTAGCATCATTGAATGTTTATCAAGTACCAAGCACTGTGCTAAATGTTTAACTATGGTTCTGATGATTACCTCTATTTAAGAACAACTTCCTTAACCAACAATAAGCCCTAAATTGCCTTTGTAATAAAGATTATGAGACTTGGAGTCCATGATCATGCTTAGGAGTCTATCAATCTCTTCCTATTATAAGCAACAGTGTGTGTGTGGGGTGTGTGTGTGTGTGTGTGTGTGTGTGTGAAGAATTTTCCTGGTAAGAGGATCATTAGTTTTGTCATTTCCTCAAGAAGGTCTCTGACATGAAAATAGGTTAAGAAGAACTGCTTAGAATAAAATTTTAGCATTATATATTCTCCCAATATTCACCCACACTTATTCATTCATTTAGCAAATATTTGAGCACCTTCTACATGCTAAATACACTTTTAAAGTCTGAGAATATCAATGAACAAAAATCAAGCACTTGCCCTCACAGAACAGAATAAACAATGAATATATAATTATATAGTCGGTCAAACAATTCTTTGGAGAACATAACTTCTTAAATTGCAGGTATAAATTGCACAGTCAACTCAATGGCAGTTGAGACTCAAACCCAAAGCTAATTCCAAACCCATACTATTTCTGTTTCTTGCTATTTTCAGATACAACATATTTTATGACAAAATTCTTACCTATTAACTATTACTGCTCACAACAAATAGTCTAATAAATAAATGGCATTTTTATTTTTATAAAACATCATGCAATATGTTTGTTTAGTTATTCAAAAGTATTTTCCAAAAGGTCCAAATAGTCATGTCATATTTTTCTAAATTCTATAGGCAAACATGGAAATTAGTTTGTGTTGAAAGCTTTGTGTTACATACATTTCACTTTTACATACATTATATACATTATAATGTATATAATTTTATATACATTATATATTATAATATATTATTCTGTTTTGTTTTAAACAGTCAATTATCTCTTAAAAAGAACTAAATTATATTTTTTAATGTTTTTACTTTCAATTACATCAATACAATTTCTGGTGCTCTTTATTTCTTTATGTAGACCCCGATTTCTGGCATCATTTTTCTTCTATCTGAAGAACTTCCTTTAATGTTTCTTTTAGTACAGGTCTGTTGGTGATTAATTCCTTCTCTCAGCTTTTGTGTGTCTGAAAAGTCTACATTTTGCACCTATATTTTTAAAAGATATTTTGTTTTTATGGAATTCTAATTTGACTGGTTTTTGTTTTTTGGTTTTTGGTTTTGGGGATTTTTTTATTCCTTGTTCCTGTTGTTTATTTTTCTGCATTTTAAAAATGTCTCTCACTGTCTTCTGGCTTGCACTGGTTCCTTCAAGAAGTCTGCTTATCTTTGATCCTTTTTATGAAAAGCAGTTTCTTTCCCTCTGGCTGCTTTTATGATATGCTTTGGTGTTTTCTTTGTGCACTAGTGTTTTGGGTTTATTGAGCAACTTAGACCTGTGGATAGGTAGCTCTCATAAGTCTGAAATTTTTTTCAGTCATTATTTCATCAAATATTTTTCTGACCCTATGTTTTACAAAGACTCTAATTACACGTATATTTGGACAATTAAAGTTTTCTCACTGGTTCACTAATGTTCTGTTTTGTTGTGGGGGTTTCTAAACCTTTTTAATCTCTGTGTTTTAGTTTGGATAGTTTATATTGCTGCCTTCAGATTCACTAATCTTTCCTTCCACAATGTTTATTCTGCTGTAAGTCCCTTCAAGCTTAATTGAATAGAAATTCAATGAAGCTCTGTTTGATATCTTCCATATCTCCAATTAACATGTTCAATCCTACCTCTAACTTCTTGAACATATGAAACACAATTATAGTAACTGATATAATGTCCATTTCTTCTATTTTATTGTTTTAGTGGTTAATTTTATTTGTTTCTGTGGGTGAGTCATCCAGTTCCTATAACCCTATCTTGGTCAGAGCAGAAGTCTATTTAACTATAACTCAAATTTTTTAAATTAAAATGTGTGATAAAATTTATTTGGAAAAGAAATTTTGAAGAACATAGGTTCAGTATAGAAGGAACATCTTTAGAATATAAAATGGGAAGAAAACATTAAAAAAAATGAGGGTTTGAAAATACACACTGATTTTAATCATCTGTAAAAGTTACTTAATGATATTATCAATCTCATTCATTTATTTCTTGACCTGTATGGGAGTTCACAGGTATTCATTTTAAAACCATTTGTTAAGCCATACATTAATACTTCCTGCACTTTTCTGTTAGATTTCATAATTTTTTATTTTTTAAAAAAAGACATGAAGTCATATCTTCAAGGAACTTATAATAGCAAAGTAAAACTATGTACATAAATAAGTAATACAATTGAAATACAGCAGGTCCTCGAATAACTTTATTTCATACAATGTCATTTCATTATAGAACTCAAGAGTAAAAACGAAATCAATTCCCAGCCAAGACCACTGTCTGTATGGAGTTTACATGTTCTCTCCATGTCTACATGTGTTTTCTCTGGATATTCCAGTTTTCTTCTACGTCTCAGAGATTTGCGTGTCAGGTTAACTGATGTGTCTAAATTGTCCCAGTCTGAATAAGTGTGGATAGGTGTGAGTGGCCCTGTAATGGAAGGGTGTCCTGTCCAGAGTAGATCCACCTTGTACCCAGAGCTTCTGGGAGAGGCTCCAGCCACCCTCAACCCTGAACTGTAATAAATAGGTTGGAAAATAATTATCTTGCTTTTATTATCTTTATTAAATGTATATATAGCTTGTATTCACTTCAATGTTTAATATTAGAAGTGTTTGGGGTGTCTATTTAGAAGTTTGGTGATGTTTTTGTGACCAGAAATATGTCATAGAATCTTAAATCTTGTTTGTATCAATTAGCCTATGGTAAAATTGGTCATTATACATTGTTTCACTTAAAGTTGCAGTTTCCAAGAACCTATCAATAAGAAGTGAGGACTTATTGTAACTGTTAGATGCATGATCCTAAACTAACAAAGTATTCCAGCTGAGTATAATGAGACATGTCTAAATAAAGGAAATAGTCTATGAACTGAATCATACTCAATAATAGTTAAGATTTATAGAATTCTTATCATTTACAAAATTATTTGACATATGACCACTTATTTGGAGGTCAGGTAGGATTTCAATAAAGATGAGAAGAAATGGCATTTTAGGTCGAGTATGAATAAAGACCCCAAAGTATGTTGGAAGTATGTTCAACAAATAGAAAAAAAATACTGTTTAGCTGGGAGTAGGCATTCAGACTGATTGAGGATGTATATGGAGGGGCTTAAATGTCTAGATAATGAGTATAAACTTGATCAGATAGGAAGTCAGGAAACTCCTCCTACTCTCTCTCAGTTTCCTAAGTTAAAACCCAGTAAACCATTCTTAGTTTCTCTTTGCCTCAACTCACTTATCTATTTTATCAACAAGTTTCACTTACTCTGCCTCCAAATTATATCTCCAAATTATTTTTCTCTCCTATCCTACTTTGTCACTCTATGCTAACCAACAACTATCACTTACTTTGGGACTTTAAGTCCCAGGAAACCTGTCCAGGGTAGGTGGTATCTGCTCCTATAAAGTATGTCCATGATGCTTCCATAAAATTTTTGAACCATTGGCTAAATAAATCAGGAATTTTAGTAGGTATCTATATGTGTGGTCTCTTTCACCCATCAGCCAGTCTAATATAGACTTAAAATGCCTTTGTTCATGGTGTTCTGTATTACTCTTTCAAAGAGCAGACAAACTAAATATCAAAGTTCAGTGTGAAAAAAAGAAGATAGTCAACTAAAACTAGTGTGTTACAGCTAAAATTCTATAGAATTTCTAGTACCAAATACCTGTCAACCATAAAGTTCAAGTTCCTTTTTAAATGTTTTTTTTTTCTTAGGAAATATGATTTGATGCAAATTCAGATTTCTTCCAATGAGATTTTTATAGCCTCTGATTTGATACTCAAATTTCTTGCTAAATTTCTGAATAAAAGTTTACATTCATTTGGATGTAGCCATTCCTCCTGTGTACCTGGGACCTTCCCACGATAGACGCAGAACTCTGCTCCATTCAGCTGCTGTCTGCTCTCCACTGCCAAATGAGACTATGCCTCTTCTGGGGTCAAGTTCTTTGATCCAGTGTAACCAATATTCACAGGAGCAGGTAAAATTTCACCTTGGGCCCATGACCCTCACCAACCACATTATGTAGAAAGCAATGTTTATTTAAACTGCACTATCTACAAGGAATTTTCTCAGGGAAAAGAATCAGATGTTAATAAAATAACCTTTATTTCTATCTGAAGTTGCCCATCCTTTGCCATATATGTTGACTAAAATGAACTTAGACTACAAGATCCACCAAGAAACTTGTCTTTCAGCCAAAATCCCATCTCACCTCAACCATCATCCTTTGCCTAGAAATAAAACAGAAAAAGCTATTTAAAAAGAATAAGAGAAGGAAGAGATGATGGCATAGACAAAGAGGTCAAAAAGGCTGAAAACTGATAAAATGCAACTGACATGTAACAATCAGGAAGTTTCTGCTGTTCTTTAAAAAAAAAAATTTAATAGAAGGAATAACAGCACTGCTCAGAAGATATCGCTCCCTCAGTAACCCAAACACAAAAGATTGACCTGCTTAAGTCTGTTTCAGAATGGCTACACCAAGATACCAATATAAATCCAAGCAGCCTACTTCTTTAATCAAAATACAACCACACCACTTAAGCATTCAATATGCTATTTTGGGTAGACAGATGTCCATAGCTTGTTCCTTAAACCACATAGTGGTATAGATATTGTTAATGCCTAACCTCAGACCACCTTGCCCTTCTTAAATGTACTTGAAGTTACAGTCCTCAACAAGCTGACAGCTTCCCACCTCATGCACCTGTCACTGCCTCTACCTGAGAGCTTTTCCAAAGGAACTTCCTGGGCAACAAGCAAGCTCAATCCAGAAATGCATGGAATAGACCCTCAAATTCCCAGCCAATGAGGGACAGAAGTTTGTGGGCAACCATCGCTGTCCTCTACTGGGACAGTTCCATGGTATGTTTACCCAGTTTCTCAGAGGGTCTCCAATGAGAATGAGCCCCTGTTGCCAAGATTAGTAACCATTTATTGGTTTCCCTCTTTTTCCTTCCTCACTTTTTCCACTTCCTTTTTCACTGTCTTGGGTACAAACAATAAAATAGTGTGCAGATAATTTTAAAACAATAACAGAACCAATTTAAAGTCAGTCTGTTTTCCATTAACACCATCAATAATTCTAAACAAGGTCAGTGATAAAATGCTCTTCCCTGTTGAGGCAAATTAGTCTGCTAGCCACCTCTCCAACATTGATATGCCACTGCCAAAAGGGTTAGACATGCCCAGTACGACCTTGGCATCAGATGGACTTTAGTTCAATCCAACCTCTGTCACCTACTAGCCAAGTGGCATGTAAACTTAAGTAAATGACTTAACCTCTATAAGCTCCATTTTTTCATACATAAAATGGAATATAGGATGTAAGACATAGAACAGAGTTGTTGTATTAAATAAGTGTGTAATAACTACTCACCAAAAGATCTGATATATATGGGCTCAGTAAATAGTAATTTCTATTAATATCATCTGACCTGCGTATTTACCACACATTTTACTATTAATTAGCTGAATTTAAGAGTAATCATTAATGCGACTTTAGTCACTTTTGTCATCCAGAAAGAAAATGTGGTTAAACTAAGATTAGTATAAACCATTCATGTTTCTCAAAGTACTTTGTTTAATTACACTCTGTTCCCTGAAATAAATGTTAAAGTCAGCAGATATTGCAAAATCATAACCTTTTCATCATTTATTCAACTCATCTCTAGTTCTCCATCACCTTCCTTCTCCGTTATCTTCAACTTTATCTTTTTTCAGTCCCCATTGAGTTCTTAATGGGGCCTACTGAGCCTATTTATGGTCCATAATGGGAGCTTCATAGCAAAAGAAAGGTGGCTTTTGAGTTCTTCATAACCCATTCAGGCTGCTACATTACCTGTTTAGATTTTGAATTCTTTGGCTCTTAAGATTTTAAATATCCTTTCATCTAGCTCTAAATATCTCTGAGTATGACAGAATCCTATATTTTTCACATTCCTTATATCTGATAAGAATTTATAACTCATAAATATATTAAAATGATATGCAATTAAATTCTGGTTATTTCTCATGGCCTTATCTGGTTTTGCCATTCTAGTTTTTAAGGTCATTCCACTGACAAGTACTTTATCAGTCTCTGATTGAAAACAACCTAAAATAGAGGATAAAAATATTCTCTCTTGAGTCAAAATGTGGCTATGCCAACCATTGTTTATGTCACATTGGGCAAGTAAGTCACTTATATTTTCTAGGGCTTCATTTTCTCACTAGAATATGGAGAAACAATAATATTTATCTTATGGGAGTGTTGTAGAGATTAAATAAGTGCCTAAAATGCTGCCTGGCATGTAACATTATAAACTATTAGTAGTAGTAGTATTTCCAATTTGTAATACATAGTTTATATATATTTTTTTCTATTTGTCCTCCTTGACTGTCAATTTCTCTATGTTGGAATCCAAAATGGGTTCATCTTTTCAAGATGGCTTTCACATACATCCTAGAAATACAAGTTGAATTGAGCACATAGCTTTGTTCTGTGGCTCTTGGCATACTGAGGTATATGCTAATTTAAATAGTTTCAACATTCTATTTTTTACACTTACTCTACTAGTGAATCTTACTAACATAACACATAATGGCCCAAAGGTGTTTCTTTACTGTTTTCCTCAGACTGACTGGATCTCACTACATCTCTCTAACTCTCCTTTACAAATGAATGCTATTACTCAGCTTCTCTTAGGTATAGTCCCACTGCTCTGAGCACTATCTCTTTGAGTTGTTCATGGAGCCCCATTCTTCAGTATCAAGTCTTGATCATCCATCCTTCGTGCCAACTTTCTGGCTGGCTGAATTGGGTGTATGACCTGCTGTGTCCATCTGGACTTGAACCCCATATTTATGTGGATCCATCTAGATCCACTGCCCATTTCTACAATTATAATTGTCTGAATCATTACAATAGATTTATGGCTTTATATTTTATAAAGTTCAAGAACATTTTCTAACTTGATTATCCTTTGAGATGTGGAGTACTCATATTATTATTCTTAATGTGGATTGAGAGATTAGAAAAATTCAGAGAGGGAGTAACTATCAGAACAGAGACTAGAAAAAGGATTTATCATGTATTGTACTGACACTGAGGAGGAAGAAATGACCAAATACTGTGCTGAATCCAAGAGAAACAAACAGAAGGCAAGGAGCAACTTAATCAATTAGGAAGTGCCTTCAGTATAAGCACCGAGGTCTTCCTCTCCAACATAGGCATTTGAGTACCTCACCAAGAATTGATTCCATAAAGCCATGATTCTACATAGACACTAAATTTCCTAGAGCCTTTCTCAATCATAGTTCCACTAGAGAACTGAGTCCTACAGAAAATGATTGGCATGGCTTTTCTCTAAAGCTAGAATCATTCCAGCTGTATAGGCAAGAAGTTAATTCATTGTATTCATTGGATGCCTTAAGACATTAGGACTTAATTCCTTTATGGAATCTTCCTTGATGAAAGCTAAATGAGTATGAGAATTTATATTAGACCTACAATATAGAACAATAGAGTCCACCTGAGATAAGTATGTCGTCTTAAGTATTAAAACAAAATATCGGAATTGAATAAAGAACTTCTCTAAAGAGTGCCCACTTACAGTTACTTGCCCAGTAGTAACCCTCTATTTTAGGAGTCAGTCTTAATAAGGGTAATGCCTTAGGGTTAATCCTATATGTATCAATGTGGCAAAAGAAAATGTCTACTAATTTTAGACTGTACACCAGTTGAAGCCACATGTTTTATTATATGGGGACTAAGGAACAAAATGTGAACAGGTTAATACTGATCAGCCCTTCCATGTGAAAAACATCTTCAGAGAATGTTCTCCAGGCAGTGAGACAGCCAGAGCAGCTCAGTCTATAAGCAAGAGTAACTTCAGATGTCAAGGCAGATGATAAATTTTGGAAGCAGGCTGAGTCAGACTAGAGAGTTTTTTTTCTGCAAAGTACTTGCAGAGATTTGTGGAGGGTATTTCCAGAGGCTTGAAAATTGATCCCCATTTGACTCCAGCAGGGAAATGATGGGTTACAAACACTGTTTTGATTGTAGACCAGTGAGCTAGGACCATCCAGTGGTTAAAAAAAAAAAAAAAAAAACTAAGCCTGTTCTGAACTGATAAACCACCTCCAAGTCAAGGAAACAAGTCAGTCTTTTCCATTAATTCATCTCTTAGTTAAAATAACAAGCAAAAGAAAGTAATACCAGCTACATTCAAGGAACAGTCAGGGGAAATTTGCTTCCAATTCATTTCCTTCCATTAGCTCCTGTATTGTACTGACACTGAAGAGGAAGAAATGACCAAATACTGTGCTGAATCCAAGAGAAACAAACAGAAGGCAAGGAGCAACTTAATCAATTAGGAAGTGCCTTGAGTATAAGCACTGAGACCTTCCTCTCCAACATAAGCATTTGAGTACCTCACCAAGAATTGATTCCATAAAGCCATGATTCTGCATAGACACTAAATTTCCTAGAGCCATTCTCAATCATAGTTCCACTAGAGAACTGAGTCCTACAGAAAATGATTGGCATGACTTATCTCTAAAGCTAGAATCAGACTAATTCTGTTTATTAACAAGTAAAATTGTTATTAAAGCTAAGTAAGCAGTAGCCTGTATCCAATTAGGGTAGAAAACTCCTGGGAGAAAGACGGAACCAGAGTGAAAGCTGCCCTCAAAGTCAGGAAGAAAGGAAAGTTCTCCAGCAGAACTGTTCCACACAAAGATCTGAAAGCACGATTTAATGCAGCTATACTTGAGACAAACTTTCCATTTGTTCTCTTTTCAGATTTTATTCTTTGCTGGATTCCTACAAGGGAGTTTCCATAAGACCAATTGATTTCTCAACAGATACTTTGTAGGCCACAATGGATTGGCACAAGATATTCCAAGTGATGAAAAGCAAGAAGCTGCAACTGAGATTACACTACCCAGCAAAGATATCATCTAAAATTGAAGGTGAGATAAAGAGCTTCCAAGACAAGTGCTAAGGGAGTTCATCACCACCAAATCAGCATTACAAAAAAAAGGTTAAAGAAACTTTTCTAAGAAGCGGAGGGAAAAAAAGATTTAAAAATATAAATAATAAGTAACAATAACTACATATCTATATCAAATTACTTTAAATGTAAATAAATTAAATATTCCAATCAAAAGACATTAGGTAGCTGAATGGATAAGAAAACAAGACTCTTACATATGCTGCCTATGAGAAACTCATTCCAGATCAAAGGCACACACAGACTAAAGTAAAGGATTAGAAAAAAGATATTTCTTGAAAATGGAAATGAAAAAAAAGCTGGGGTAGCAATATTTATACCAGACATAATAAACTTCAAAACAAAGGCTCTAACAAGAGACAAAGGAGTACCCAGCAATTTTACTTTGGGGTATTGAGAAACCCAAAACACTAATTCAAAAAACATGTGCATCCATATTTTTATTGCAGCATTTATAATAGCCAAGATATGAAAGCAACCTAAGTGTCCATCAATAGATGAATGGATAAATAAGTTGTGCATACATACAATGGAATATTATTTAGCTATAAAAAAGAATAAAATCTTGCCATCTACAACAACATGAACAGACCTAGAGGGTATTATGTGAAGTTAAATAAAGAAAAATACCATATGATTTCACTTACATGTGGAATCTAAAAAAAAACAAAATAAATGAACAAACAAAACAGAAACAAACTCATGGATACAGAGAACATTTTGATGGTTGCCAGATGGGAGGGGTGTTGAGAGGATTGGTGAAAAAGGGTGAGGAATTTAGAAGTACAAATTGGTAGTTACAAAATAGTCATGGGGATGTAAAGTATAGCATAAGGAATATAGTCGATAACATTGTAATAACTACATATAGTGTCAGATAGATACTAGATTTATCAGTGACCACTTTATGTTATATAAATGTCTAATCACTATGTTGTACACATGAAACTAATATAATGCTGTATGCCAACTATAATTGAAAATATAAAATTATTCTAAAAAAAACCTACCTGATCCATTTATGAAAGTAACAATAGCTTCATCTACACCAGATGACAGACTAAGTACATCGTGAATTCTCTTCTTTAGCCCAAATCTCCTGTAGTCCCCACTACAACCCTAGAGGGAAGTACTAGTATTATCTCCTTTGACTTAATTAATTGGTCCCTTTTCTACAACTTGGTATTTTTTAAAATATTCATTGTGTGCAAGGCACTGTACTGGGCCTAGTCTATGTATAGTTACTGCCTTCAGGAAATGTACAGCAAATACAAATTATAATGGAGGAAAAAAACCCAGAAAGTTGCAGTAGAGATAATGAGGTGGGAAGGAACCTTAAGCAGGGATAATAAGATCTTACTTGCATTTCCTAAAAAAAAAAAAAAAAAAAAAAAAAACATTCTAATTGATATTTGGAAAGTAAAATATAGGGATTCAAGAATAGAAGCAGGGAGAAAAGTGAGGAAACTATTGTCCAGATAACACAGGCAATGGTGGCTTATGCTACGGAATGGCCATGGAGAAGAAACAGTCAAGATACATGGTCATGAGACACTTAACAACAAGCATATGTGCTAAAAAAAAAATGTCATTAGAAGATTTTGTTGTGTGAACTTCAAAGAGTGCACTTATACAAACCTCAGAATTACAGCCTACTAAACACCTAGGCTATATGGTATAATCTATTAGTCCTAGGCTACAAGTCTGTACAGCATGTTACTGTGCAAAACAACATGAGGTTAAATCAAGCATGAAAGAAAAAGTTACAATCAGAGACACAGTAAATAGAAATACATGAGGCTGCTACTGGTATAACACAGCATACTGTTTTACAGCAAGCTTTTTTATAAGTAGAAAGAGCACACTCTAAAATAATGATTAAAAAGTATAGTATGCTGTAAATACATAAACCAATAACATAGTCACTTATTATCATAATGAAGTTTATGTACTGCATACAATTGTCTGTGGTATACTTTCATACAACCTGCAGTGCAGATTTGTTTACACCAACATCACCACAAACGTGGAAGTAACGAGTTGCACTACATGTCATGACAGCTGTGACATCATTAGGTGATAAAAATTTTTCAGCCCTATTATAATCTGTATATGTATATACATATATACATATGTATATATGGTCATATATGAAGTCTATCATTGACTGAAACATGATATTGTAATTCATGACTGTACTTTGGAGGCAGAATTAATAGAACTCAATCTTCTATGCAATTCTATAATAGCACTTATCACATTTTCTTGTAACTGTTTCTTTGTCTCTCTTTGCCAATGACTCTGATCTCTTTGAATGCAGGAGCAACATTTCACTAATCAGCAATTCTTCAGAATCAATCATAATGTCTGATAAATTTTCAATAAGTATTTGATAACTGCATATTAATGAGGTAGGAAAGATGTACCTATCTCTAGAGGGATAACCATCTGTCCTGTGTTATCTTACTTAGGTAAGGATCAAAACTAGCAAGTATCATCCTGAGACAGTCATCTTCTAGAGCAGGATTAACTGTGGGGCCAGGACCACTATGTAAACATGCGTAGATTCTAGCTAAGGGGTAAAATGATACTGGATATCTACAGTATCAATCCCCTGCTGCTAAACTAGCAGAAGAAGTAGTATAGTGTAGTGATTGAAAGAATAGACTTTAGTGTCAGGTTAAAATCCTACCCCTGATCTTTCCTAGCTACTGTGACTTGTGTAAATTAGTTAACATCTCTGTGCTTTATCACCTCTAAAATGGATACCAATACCTACTGTGGTAGGCAGGTTAATGGCATTCCAAATGAATCACATCCTAACCCCAGGAAACTGTAAATATGTCATTTTACATGGCAAGGGGGAATTAAGATTGCTAATTAGTAGACCTTAAAATAGAGAGATTATCTGGATTATTTGGATGGGCCCTACGTAATCATCAGAGTCCTTAAATTTAGGAAGGACTGGTAGAAGAGTCATTTTCCAAGCAATACAGCAAGAAAAAAAGACCCCATTGACTGCAGGCTTTGAAGATGGACAAAGGCCATGAGACAAGAAAAGTGGGCAGCCTCTAGAAGCTGGAATAGGCAAGAAAGTAGATTCTCCCTGAGAGCCTCCAGAAGAATGCAGCCCTGCCAACACCTTGATTTTTAATCCAGGGAGATTCATTTTGGACTTTTGACTTCTAGAACTATAAGATAAAAAATGTGTATTGATTTAAGCCACTAACTTTGTAGTAATCTGTTACAGCAGAAATGTGATGCTAATACACTATTACCCTTTAGAGATACTATGAGGATTAATGAATCAGTAAAAATGTTCATATGGGTGCCATCTCTCATCTTGTATGAGAAAGAAGCCAACTAGTTCAATGTCTTCATTTGCACATTCCACTCAGGATAGCACTACTTCATGAAATGTTACAAAAATTATGACAAATATATTTGAATATAATTATGTAAATAGAACCCTTCAATAGACAATTTTAGACATTGTAGTTATAATAAAAACAACATTCTTAAGCATTTTCTATGTCCCAATATCATTTCTCACTAAGGTGCTCTATTAGGATAGCAAACAATTGATTTGACTCTAAAGACTAGAATTTAATATTTCCAGTTGCCAGTTCTGAAACTGCATTGTCATGGAATTCCTTACCTCCTCTTTCCAATCACCTGGAAAGGAAGGATTTTATATTCATTGTTAAGCATCTCTCATTAACAAATAACCTCAGCCAATGCAAAGAGAACCATTCATAGTTTCACCAATTGAAAAAGAACACAATTTCACTATTAATATTATTATTAGTTGACTTAAATTGATATCACCTTAGTTTAATAAACTCATCATTATCATTTATTAAAATACAATGTGCTTTGCCAGGAACACCCTTCCACCCTACATTACTTGGCTAAATCTCATCAGAGATTCAAACCATAACATCAAGTGAGACTTTAATTTCCAGCCCCACCCCATTCATGGTTAAACCAATCTTATAAAACTGGAACATTTCTGGAATGTTCATGACCTACAAGGCTAGGTCTTCATGAGAAGCATTTCCTCAAAAATTTATTGAGAAGAAGGCTATGTATATTCCAGTCAGGTTTTGCCCATCCATTTAAAGCTTTCTAGTTTCACTTCTTGGTAATTGGTCCACCAGTATTTCCTGTAACTATGCCTTCTCTGATTGTTTCACACAAGAGCGTTATTTTTATTGCATTGTAAAACAGAAACATTTTTGAATTATAATTGGAAGTCCTGACTGGTTTCCCATTGGATGCTGAATAATTTAATCCTGGCTAATTAGGCATGCGGAACCCATGACTTGCCCTGCAGAAAGGCTTATCCTGACTTCTGGTGATGCTTCTGGAATACAGCTAATTGTCAGAAGCCATGTGTAATGATAATGAGCACATCTTTGCCTCTCTTGCCCTCATGAGGGAAACTGGAAATTTCTAAAGTGGTATTTAGATAAGCTATGAGGCTTTTGCACTGTTCTCAATTATCAGCTGGAACACCCTGAGAATGACTGGAACATCGATCTTATCCAACTCTCCATTCAAAGGGAATGAGGCTGCCTCAAGATTCATACTGCGAGATTTCCAGGAAGCAGACAGTTAACCTTAAATCACTTTTCACTTTTTTACTGAAGAAAAATAGGCAATTCCCTTTGCTCTGCAGCCTTCACAAACTCAAGTTTATTCTTCGGCAGAGTTAAAAGGTGAAGATTTTTGTCTGTGCTAATTAGCAGTTCCTACCCCAGTTTGAGAACTTACACTATAAAAAGACAAAGGAGGCCGACAGGATCAGAGTCCTTCTGGAATCTTTATAAAATTGCTTCTTTGACAAATGTAAATTTTCAGGCTGAAAAATCACATCTATTCTTAAATGTATTTTCATAAGAATTTGACAGTACGACAAGTGCCTCCTGCCTATGTTCATTTTATTAAATGTTGACTTTGTATCACCAACCATTTTCATCTTTTAGAAAAGATTTATCTGTTCCTAAAAGGAAGAAGAAAGCTGTCAACATAATTTTAATTCTTTTTCTGACACATCTTTTTTATGTCCTTATATTTGCATTTTTTTCTTTTTTGCATTATTTTGTCTATTATATAAAAGCATCTTTCAAGTACTAATAACAGAAAATTCAGGAGGACATCAAATTCAATTAGTTTTTATTTTTTAAGGATGAAATGTATCCTAGGAATAAGATTTCCAGAGCTAAAAAGGAGCCTTAAGATCCTTCACCATCTACAAGCACATACTGGAAGTCCTGCTCAGTATCTCCCACAGGGACCTTTGTTAAGTGACACTGCAAAGTCAGCACAGTCTTTTTAAAGTCTGTGTAATAGGGCAGGTATCATCCTTGAACACAATCCAGGTGATTTTGTACCTGTTGTATTACACTTCTGCAACCTCAACCTTTACACTAATCACATACCCCTTGCACACAGGTGTGTTTGACCAACAGCCTCATCTCTTAGCAAATGGCACTAAACTCCAATAACCTGCCCATAATGTATTGCTGGTAAATGGCAGTCCCAAGGGGAAGAATCAGAAACTCTCAATTGCCAATCCACTATTCTCTTCACTATGCTATATCCTTCACCACATTTAAGAGATGAAAGGTTCACCAAATTGATACTATGCATATCAATTTCACTGTTCTGCTTCTCATATCAGGGACCCAGACATCTACTCTTCTTTTTTAAATAATTTTTTTAATTTTTTAATTACAGTTGGAATAAAATAATATATTAGTTTCAGGTGAACAACATAGTGATTAGACATTTATATAACTTACAAAGTGATCACACTGATAAATCCAGTACCCATCTGACACTGTACTAGATTATTACAATATTATTGACTATATTCCTTATGCTATACTTATATTCCTATGACTATTTTGTAGCTACCAACTTGTACTCCTTAAATCCTCCCCTTTTGTCACCCATTCCCCTCAACCTCCCCATTGTTCTTTGGCTGTGAATTTGTTTCTGTTTTGTTTATTTATTTTGTTCTTTAGATTCCATATGTAAGTAAAATAATATGGCATTTGTCTTTGTCTGACTTACTCCACTCGCCATGATAACCTCCCAGTTTATCCATGAGGTTGCAGCTGGCAAGACTCCATTCTTTTTGATGACTGAGTAATATTCCATTGTATATATGTACTATCTCTTCATTATCCATTCATCCATTGATGGACAACCCAGTTGCCTCCATATTTTGGCATTGTAAATAATACTTCAATGAACATATGGGTTCACATGTCCCTTCAAAGTTATGTTTTGGGTTTCTTCGAATAAATACCCAGAAGTGGGATAACTGGGTCCTTCTTTGTCTCTTATTTTAGGCTTTGTTTTAAATCCATTTTGTCTGGTATAAGCATTGCTATCCTGGCTTTTATTCTTTGTTTCCATTTTCATGAAACATCTTTTTCCATTCCTTTATTTTCAGTCTATATGTGTCTTTCAATCTGAAGTGAGTCTCTTGTAGGTTTGTTTGGATCTTGTTTTTTTATCCATTCAGTCACACTATGTCTTTTGATTGGAGCATTTAATCCATTTACATTTAAAGTAATTTGGTATAGGTATGTAATTATTGCCAATTATTATTCATGTTTTTGCTCTCTTTTTCTTTTTTCTTCTTCTTCTTAAAGAAGTTCCTCCAATGTTTCCTGTAATACTGGCTTGATGGTGATGAACTCTTTCAGCTTTTTCTTGTCTGGGAAGTTCTTTATCTGTCTTCTGATTCTAAATGATAGCTTTTATGGGTAGAGTCATCTTGGTTGTAGGTTCTTGCTTTTCATCACTTTGAATATTTTGTGTCCATCTGTTCTGGCCTGTGAAGTTTCTGTCGAGAGATGAGCTGACAGTCTTATGGGAGCTCCCTTGTAGGCAACTAATTGCTTTTCTCTTGCTGTTCTTAAGATTCTCTTTGTCTTTAAACTTTGGCATGTTAATTATAGTATATCTTGGTGTGGGCCTCTCTGAATTCATCTTGAGATTCTGCACTTCCTGGGCTTGTAAGTCTATTTTCTTCACCAGGTTAAAAAAGTTTTCCATCATTATTTCTTCAAATAGGTTTTCAATTCCTTGCTTCCTTTCATCCCCTCTGGTACCGCTCTGATGCAAATGTTAGTACCCTTGATGTTGTCCTAGAGGCCACATAAACTATTCCTTTTTTTGGATTCTTTTTTCTTATTGCTGTTCCATTTGAGTGTTTTCTGCTACCTTATCTTCTAAATTTCTAATTCAGTTCTCTGCTTCATCTAATCTACTGTTGATTTCTCTTAAGGTAGTCTTCATTTCAAGCAGTTTTTTTTTTTGTTTTGTTTTCTATTTCCATTTTCATGTTTTCTATGAGAATTTTCATAAAATTCTCACTGAGTTCATCTACTCTTCCCCTAAGTTCATTGAGCATCTTTATAACCAGTGATTTTAACTCTGCATCTGCTAGGTTGCTTGTCTCAATTTTGCTTAGTTCTTTTTCTGGAGCTTATACTGTTTTTTCATTTGGGACATATTTCTTTGTCTCCCCATTTTGGCTGGCTCCCTGTATTTGTTTCTATGTATTAAGTTGAGCTCCTTTATTTCCGAGTCTTAGTAGAGTGGTCTTATGTAGTAGGTGTCCTGTGGGGCCCAGTAGTGCAGTCTCCCTGGTCACCTGAGCCAGGTGCTTCGGGTATGTTTCTTCATATGTGTGGTTGTGTGTGCCCTCTTGTTGTAGTTGAGCTTTGGTTGCTCTTTGTACATCGTGGGAGGGATTGACCCTTGGGCTGATATTTTTGTGAGTACAGGTTGGTAACTACAGTGGAGGAATTCTTGTGCAAGAGTTGAACTTACGGAGCCAAATTCACTTTAGCAGGGCTCTGGTGCCTTCCTTTTGGGTGTGTCCTCCTTGAATGTGGCCCCAGGTGGTACTTGGGCTCAGACAGAAGCTAGCCACCAGGTATGCAGGCCAGGGTCCCCAGTAAGGGGACTTGCTGCTGGTCACATTCAACTGTAGCCCTTGCCTTATTTGGGGTCATCTGGCATAAACCACCAAACAATCCATAAATGGCTGTCACCCACCCTAAGCCAGAGACACCTAGAGAGACCAAGCCATGAACCAAGACTGACTGTCACTAGTGCTGGACTTGAGGTTGCTCAGCAACAAGTATGGGACACACTGAGGCCAGATTCTGCTTGTTTGGGTTTTGTGAACCTTTGGGAGATTTTTAGAAAATCCACAGCATGAGCTAAGATAGGCCATTTGCATGGAAAGCCACTAGAGGCTGCTTTGGTGGGCCTGTCAGTTTGGTAAAGTGGATTTTCAGGGAGCCACCAGGACAAGTAGCTAGTGTTAGCTTTGTTGATGAAGACTCAGATATGGCAGTGGCCTGGGTCTGCACACTTGGAGAGGGAGGGCTCAAAGGAACAATACCAACACTTCTGTCTGAGAAAAAGTTGCCCTTTTAGTCCTTACCCTGAAGCCAAACAATTTAGTTCCTCCCCATATCCATGATGCCTTTTGAGCTGCTGCCCCAGCTTTTGAGCTCAGAATGAGTGAGTCCATAAACAAGTAAATCTATGTGCAGATCTCTTAAGAAGAATGTCTGCAACTCCACGAGCTCTCCCTCTCACATCGCTAAAATCTCCACTGATTTTCACAGCCAGAAGTTGTGGAGACTTCTCTTCTTGATACTGGAACCTTGGGCTGGGGAACCTTGATGTGGGCCTGGGACCCCCTCACTCCTCTAGGGGACCTCTATAGCCAAGATATCTCTCCCAGTTCTCAAATGCCACATGTGGGTGTGGGTTCAGCTCATTCTGTATCTCCACCCCTCCTTCCAGCCTTAAGGTGGCCTCTTCTGTATGTCCCCTGTTGTAGGACATCTGTTTAGCTGTACTTCAGGAGACTCCCAATGATGGCTATTCTGTAGTTTAGTTGTAATTTTGATGTGGTTGTGAAGGAGGCAAGCATGGTGTTTACCTACTTCACCATCTTGACCAGACCCTTGGCATGTTTTTTTATACACAAAGAACTTGTCAGATAATTGACAGTTGAATTGAAACTGGAAATTTTAGAAGCTGTCAAGTCAAAGTCTTCTTCATTTAAATTCTAATGAGTGAAACTATTTTACTAAAATTCCCTATACTTTTTGGCTAATAGTTATTATTTATTGAGTAATTAGTATCTGCCTGCAGGATGTAAAACAGCCTACATTTAATTATTTGTTTTTTCATTTAATCCTTACTCTCCTTTGAAATAGGTATTGCTTTGCAGATAAGGAAACTGAGACTTGGAAACCAATAAAAACCTCCTAGGGTTACACAGCATGTAAGTGACCAAGGCAGAATTTTATTTGAAAATTGAGCCCACTAAACTAATACAATCAATTATTAGCTCCTCTTTCATATAATCAAATAAGTAAATTTTATTTAAAATAATTTTCATTCTATTTGTGTCTTTTATCTTGGCCTATCCTTGATCAAGCAAAGAAAATATGTTACTAGTATGCTTTCAAAGCCTAAATTTGTATTATCAAACTAGGTTATAATTTTTCTTAAAATTCCTCAAAAAAAGGACTGATGTACACCACCTCAATGGTATAACTCTTTAGAACTCTAGTCTAAACTCACTATATTTATTCTTACTATGTTTTCAATAAAATAGAGAGTAACTGCTCACCACCCACCAGACATATTTTATATTTTATATTTCCTTCTTTTCTCCTGCTTTTCTCATAGATTAAATAACTCCAAATTCTTGAGATTATATTCAAAGAGTCCTGTTTCCAATAGTGTAAGCATATCTATGCATTGGTCTTAACTGAGTGGTCTTCTAACTGAGGTATGTGTATGTAAAAACTTTCCCTTTGGCTCTCAGGCAGCCCTAGAGAATTGATTTCAAGATTGTCAAATGCCACAGATTCTCTTTTCCTACAAGTGATCTTAAAAACAAATGCACTCAGAGGACCATGCTGATACTCTTTTCTCTCCTCTCCTCTCAGGTGAGTCCTTTTTTCTCTTCTATGAAAGAAATGCAGACCTAGCCCATACTAGATCTCGCATCAGTGCATTGCCCTGAAATGGAAACCTCTGGCAACAAAGAGATGATTCAAAATGCTGCTGAGAAAGTGAGTAACTATCTGGGCTGTGTTTCCTTTTATTAGTCAGATAGTTTTCAATTTACAGCTTTTAATTCAGTTAAATAATAACTGAGTCAAATAATTCACTAATTAAAAACTTTTTTCCTCTAATCTAGTGAAAGATCACTGGTTGATTTTTTTGGTATTTAATTTGAAAGGAGTTCAAAGACTTGATTGACAATGAAATAACCAACTTTTCATTTATTCATTTATGAAAAAGGTTTCAAATGCTTACATGTATAGAAAATGAAAAATAGATTTAATATTGATTCTGTTTCATTCTAGCAAAGTCATCTACAAATATAAGAACCAATTTTAAAAACATCTGTCTCATTACGTGTTGTGTTTCCAATTAATTTTACTTTTTATATTTAATATTTACCCCAACCAGTAATAATAAGTCTGTACAGAAAAAAAATTAACACTTTGAAATCCATGGTTTTATCATCAAGATAAACCCAACTTCAATATAAATTGTTGTGGTCTTTAGACTCTTAAATGTATTAAATAAAAGTAAAATCAGAAGAATGCAACAGTTTTATTTTTAAATGTCTATATTTACATATGGTCATTTATATTATTTGCATTTATTTAAATTTTTATTTAAAATTTTAGAAGTTAAAAGCATGGAAAGGCATATATCATTTTTTAAAATTCTTTAGAGGCACAAAAGGAAAAAATTTGAAGATAATGCCTGTGAACCAACTCTAAAGTGCTTTTTATCCTTCTGAATATTTATTCCTATAGCATCAATTGAATGGTCTTTAGTAGAAATACCTTAAAAATTCACAATGTCTTAATCAAGTCTTAGACCAGTGCTACATGTAGAATTACTTTGTGATTCCTACATTTATTTTTACTTCCCATTTGAACATCTCAGATTCACAGTTATTAAGAGATAGTTCTAATTCCTTACTGGCATATATATTATTTTCTATTATAGGTATGTTAATCAGTGTGGAAGTGTAATATTATGAGTCATATTAAGATAAAATTAGCAGTGAACACAGAAGGAGCAAAAAACTTTCACTCTTTGGTCCTCTCCCATTCACTGCTAGAAAACATCATATGGCAGGATGGCTTAGAGTGACGAAACATCTCTTAATGGTTTTCCTTTGTTTCTTTTCTTCCCTGGGTCAAACAGGGAAGAAACCTTGAGACCAGGTAAACCTCTCTGTAAATGGGAATAAAGAAGAAAAGAAAAGAATGACAGTTTCCAATATCTGATATATAAAATTAATAACAATACTTTTTATATTATGGAGAGCCAATGAGTCTGATAATATTTTTGGACTCTTTAAAAACAATATTAGACCTCAAAGGACTAAAAGTCAAAATTGCTATATACATATAACTGTGACAAAGGCATGGAGGATGATGATATTCCAGAAATTTTATAAGAGGGATGGACCTCTTGGCTTTGGGAAAGGGTTGGAGAAATTGTTATAAGTCTGGAGCTTAGAGCTTTCTCAAAGCCTCTGTCTCTGAACCACCTTTAGTTTTTGAGAGCAATTGAGTTCATGCAGTCAACAAAATCTCCTAAGATCCTATCTAACAAATGGTGTTTCTATTTTCTCAGCTAGCACGGTGTGAACTACAGGCTGCAGAGAAGATGGAACTGGATACTCCAATACCCCGTGTCTTTATCATCCTTCTCATTCAGGTTACAGTATATCTAACTGTAAAGGCATTGAAAACAATTTTTCTCTTAAAGATATTAATGGAAGACAGTCAGTGAGAATTCTGGGGACTGTAGGTTCAAGAGCTGTAGTGGAAAAAGAAAAGCTGCAGTGGCAAGGAAGAGGAGGAAGGAAAGAAGGGGATAAAGAGGAGGAATGACCTTAGCCATAAAAAACATATCATATCTCTGGGAAGGCAAGATAACAGTAGAGAACATGTTCAAGTAAAAGATACCATTCAGATGCTTAGTCATGACTTAAAACTAAATATAGTCTATAGACACAGCAGAGAATAACAATTAGAAAATTCCTTAATTAGGATACTTCAAACCTTCTAGAGTCAATTTTAATTTTTTTGTACAACCAAGAATTTTTGCTACTTGCTAAATACAGAAACATGCATGAAAAAATGTGAACTAACTTCCACCAATATGTTTGCATTTCACCATCTCACATTTCACCACAGGGACCCAGGTTCAGTCAATGTCATACTCTGATTCCCACAAGTAAGGTATAAAGTAGAAGCAAAGCTAGCATTTTCCTTCTGGAAGGTGTATAATTAAAATCCTGATTCATGGATTTGCTAATTGAACATTCTTGGCAAGAAGAATAAGGAACAGTTCCAGAGGGTTCAACCTGCCTTATTTTTTTTTAAGTACTTTAATATGCCTGTCTAAGAACAATGGTTGGAAATAAAAGAATGTGGGTGGAGATTCATTCAAGAAGAAAATAAAGAAAACAAATGGTTCTAGAAATGTGATAGATGCTTCTCAAATGAGAGGTAATTGGAGGGGAATTCATTCACCACAACTGGGCTCTCTGCTCTTGAAACCCAAGAAATAATTAGGCAGTAAGAAGTTTGCACTTTGCTTCTATTGTGGCATGGACAGCAATGTCAGCCTCTGGCCAAGTCCAGCTGTCTGTGCTCTTACTAAAACTTAGGCTGTTTGTCAACAGGACACATCCTGCTAAGCAATGGGGTTTGGAAATTACAGAGAACACCTCTGGCCCAAGGGCAGAATTGCCAGGTTGCTCCTGAACAGTACCACTCAGGCATCTATCCTTTTCGACATCTGCACAAATGTCTTGAACATCTGGTTTTCTCCATTCCTCTTCTTCTCTAATCCAAACTCTGAACTTCAGCTAGCTGACTGGATCCTACTTAGTGATCTCATTCCTGTAAATCTTATCTCTAATACATAGTAAATCTCAATTATATCTGTAGAATTTATGAATGATTATGCCCACTTTCATCTCTTTCCCATTTTGCTTTTCTGAAAATTTTAACACAACACTTTCAAAGCCATTTCTCTACTCCAAAAGCCCCTAGATTTCTCACTCTGTCCACTGGACTCTCAATGCTTACTCAAAATTGAATCAGATTTACTTTCCTTTTGGTCTTGATCTCCTATGGCTGGTACCTTCATGGTAATGCTCCCTTACTGACTTCCTACTAAGGTTTTTACCTCTGAATACACTACCTACTTCATTCCCAGCATGTACACAACTAGCATCATTAGTTCTGTTCTATGGAATGTTAAAATGTTCTATGGATGTTAAAAACATCCCTTAGAATTCTAATCCATTAGAATTAGCATCTCTGAGCAAGTAACATGTGGAAACACCATGTATTATTTTCCCCTCTTGGCAATTCACATCACTGAAAAGTTCTAGTGAGGGGGTCAAGAGGTAAGGAGGCAAAACTTTGCCTATGTAAGATTTCCAAACTTATTTCGACATGGGCCCCTTTTCTCACATGATGTCTTATTAATATTCCATAGAGTTTTATTCCCTACAACACATTTTGGAATACACTGACAAATGGAAAAGAGAAATTCTTATGTGACGTGTGGTGTCTACTTTTGTGAGGTAATTTCTCTCAGGTTTGAGATCTCCACTGACAATGAGACTGATTAGAAAGGCGAGAAAGCAATAAGTAACCAAAAGAGCAAGATACCACACCTGGAATTTCCAAAAAAAAAAAATTTTTAGGTGAAAAATAGGCTATTCTAAGGTTCAGCAGTCATAGTTCATTGTTTAAAAAATTAGCTTCTTTTTAAATTCTTGGTTCCCTCTGAGCCTAATATTTTATATTATTATGAGACACTACTCTATGTGTTCTTGTCCTTAAAAAAAATTATCATACAACGAAAATACTATTTTAAAAAAAAATGGTGTCAAGACTTGCTATTTACCTATCTGATTTTATCTATAACATAAGCACATTTATCTCCCCAGGGATTTGTAGTATAAACTTAATAAATCTCTCACTTTAATAATATACCCCATGGTAATTTAAATCTCAGCTATTTCTGAAATATCATATTGGTAAAGTAATCATACCACACAAGGTTTTCCTTTTCACACATATGCCAAAATGATATGTATCCAGAAAATTTTACCCCAGGTGCTGAACAGCAGTCTGTTATTATTAAGAAAGGTTGCAAAGGTATCTGCTCTGCCAAGTGTTTGCATATATAAATTTCTAAAAGCCCAAAATGACATAGTATCTGTTGTGTGTCTGAAAATAAAAGCACCTACATTCGTTATAACCAGGCGATAAGCAGCATGGGACATGAGTGATGCTAATCCCCAGCTAGTCTCTTTGCCTTGATAATTAGGTTACTGTTGTGTCCAAGAAAATATAAAAATTTAATTTTCTATAAAACATAAATAACAATTTTTTCTGTAATGCCTTCCTCAACTCTAATACACATCAAAGACTCACTTCTCCTACTAAAAGAATATATAATCTTTTATATATTTTGCCCATCGTGGAGTCTTCACCCTGCTAAGAAAACTTTATGTCAAAATCCCTCACCTTTTAAGGAAAAGGCTCCTTCCATTGTAGAAAGGTCTTTAGAGGCACTGGAACCACGGCAGCGTATATAGCTTTATTAGTTTGTGGTATTCAAATTCACCTTTTCATCCTTCTCCTCTCTCACAAATCCCTCAAGCAGTAAACTCTGGGACTGTGATGTTGGCAGAACTCCATGATTGATTTATCCTCTCCCAGGAGTTTTATTATTTGGCATGTAAATTATTTATTTTGTTGTTCCTTTTCATAAATGTTCTTCCACAACCAACTTATTGTTAATCACCATACTGGTTCAGTGAATAAATTCAAATTCCATTAGAATTCTTTAGAAACAATAATTATTTTGAGCATTCACCCATATAGATTACATACCTGCAAAAGGGTGGAGAAGGGCAAATGTTTTTTAAACAAATTCTTCATTTAAGATGAATTGCAGCACCAGCCAAAATATAAATTAAATTTACTACTTCAATTTCTTTAATCAGAAAATATCTATTAAGTACCTTCTATGGGTTAAATACTCTGTTAAGTCTAGGGAAAAGAGAAGGTTACAACTCAGCCCACCACCAAATCAGTGATTTTCTACTCAGTATAATAATGCCAGTCAGGACATTTGGCAATGTCTGGAGACATTTTGGTTGTCATGACCTGGTAGGCATGGAGGTTTTCTACTGGCATCTAGTTGGTAGGCCAAGGATGTTGTTAAGTTTCAACAATGCACCGACAGTCCTCCACAACAATTTATCCAGCTCCAAATATCAATAATGCCAAGGTTGAAAAACGCTGCTCTAAATTAGAAATGTGGTTAAATAACTTTAGATACTAACTTATTTTTGTCTCCTAATTTTTTCCTTTCCCTTCTATAGGAAAACAGTGGTTTACAAGGTTTTACAACTTTTATGGGAAGAAGATTTAAAAGCAAAAACAGAGTTTCTTGTAGAAACTTGAAAGAGAATTTCCCAAAATTAGAAAAAGATGCTTCTGGATTAAGGGGAGATGAGAGAGAGACAGACAGAGAGACAGAGACAGAGAGAGACAGAGACAGAGAGAGACAGAGAGTGAGTCTGTGTGTCTCAAGTATAGAGGGAACCCAGGCCTCGCTTACTAACAACACTCCCAAGAAGCTTGAAAGAGAAAAGTGGACATTGATTATATCTGGATTGTGGGCAGCCCTGCTGAAGACTCTGGTGCCCCAACCATGGCTTTAGAAGACCACCATATCTGAAGAGATTATGTCCTCAGGGACAATGGCCATCTAAACAAAACCCACTATCCGAGGGCACTGGACCTCCATAATAACCATAGCACAATCCTAGGACAGGATTTTGGGGGAGGGGATTCCAGGAAAGGCTGAAGGTGGTTGTACTGGTTTGTTTGTTTTTTTTTACTTATCCAGCCTTGGAGGCAGAGCTGTTACAGAAATAAAGTCTATTGAATTTCTCACACATCTGAGTTTATTAACTAAAGAAATTTAAATCTACTTTGGGAAACAAGACTAACACATAGAAAACAGGAATTGATTAGCGACTCTTCAGCAATAACAATACCTACAATCTCATAAATTTATGACAACAAACATTTATTTCATACTCATGTTTTAGGTCAACTACCATAGCACAACTTGTTTTTTTATTCTAGAACTCCAGTTGAAGGAGAAGCTCCTGTATGCAATGAGCATTTGTGGCAGAAGGGATGAGAGAGAGAGTTGGCAGAAATTTACAATCCCTCAAAGAAGAATATTGTATATGTAAAATTTGTCACAGTCCAGTGGTCAAAACAGGTCATATGATCAAGCCCAACATCATTAATGTAGAAATGGATAATCTTACAGGGAAGGGGGAATACATTGTAAAGAATACTACTCATTAGCACAAAGAACAAACATCAGAAAACATAACTGTGGGCTGAACTGAGAGATTCTGGGAATCTTAAAACAGTAAGAGATAAGATGGATGGTCAGGAACAATACCATGAACAATGTGAACATTAAGATAGAAATAAATAAAGGAAACAGACCTTATTCAATTAACTGAACATTTCTGATTCTCATGTTGCTTCAGTTAATCCAACCATCCTATGAAAAAACATATTTATTAACTTGCCCAGGATCATTCCAATTATAGTATTAAATATCTGGGTCAAAACGCACATTTTTTTCAATACATGGCACAAATGAGTCAAACTTAAGACAGTTGAAAGAAAGAGGGGGTAGTAACTATTATAGACAAATAAACAGCTAAAACCAGAGGCAAGATTTCCAGATTTCAGGATTTACATGACAGTAAAAATCTGCCCTGATAGAACAACAGGTTGAGTTGGAAAGTTTTAAGAACAAAAAATTAACAAAAGTAATTAGGTCATGGAGAGCTTTTATACCCTTAAAGAGTAATAAGAGGATATGTAATAGATTGGGGTCAAGACATCTTTCCATGAATAGCAGGGTAAATTGGGCAAGTATCTATAGGCTCTGGAGTTGACCTCACTCATTTATGAAATGGAAGGTTGGGGGGATTTTTCCAATTGAGTGTGGAGTAGGTAAACTTCATGCTTACCTTATATCAAAACCACATCAAAATTACAACAAAACTACTGAACAACCATCATTGAAAGTCACTTGAACTCTAGCTAAACAGAAGTCCTAAACTAAGGACAAACAGAAGAAGCCATCTCAAGACTGGTAGGATGGGTGGAGATGTGGTTCGGGCTAGTCCTACACTTAGAAATGGCAGTTAAAAAATAAAAGAGATATATTGGCTGTGGAGTTCTCCCCAGAAGAGTGAGGGGTCCAAGTCCCATACCATGGATTCTCAGCCCAGGATTCCAGTGCTAGCAAGAGAAGTCTTCACCACTTCTGGCTGTGAAAACCAGCAGACATTAGGACTGAGTAGGACAAAGGTGGCTGAAATCCCAGGTGTTCCTTTTAAAGGGCCCATGCATGGACTTATTCACTGATGGATTTACTCACTCTGAGCTCCAATGCTAGGGCAGCAGCTCAAAAGGCACCAGCGATGGGAGAACTGAGTTGTCTGGCTCAGGGCAGGGCTGGAGGGTCAGCTTTCTCCCAGACAGAAGTGCTGATAGAAAATATTGTTTCCCTCTTGAACCTGCCCCCTTTCCAGAACCAGATATAGGTGGTGTCATATCTGAGTCTCCATCAACCTAGCTAACACTGTTTGCCCTACCCTGGTGATTCTTTAAGGATCCCACCACCAACACAAATTGCAGACCCACCCAAGCCACAGTCAGTGGCTTTGCCATATAAATGGTCTATGGACTTTCCTAAAATCTCCCAAAGGTTAACAAAACCTAAACAAGCAGTATCTGGCCTCAGCATGCCCCATAACTCTTGCTGAGCAGCCCCAAGCCCAGCATTAGCAACAGCCAGCCTTAGTTCACAGCTTGGCCTCTCCAGGCACCTCCAACACAGATCAGGTGACAGCCATCTACAAATTACTTTTTGGTTCAGGTCAAGATGCCCTAGAAAGGGCACAGCCAACACTTAAACTTGGACTGTAGCAAGGTCCTCACAGGAGGACCCAGCCTGCATGCCTGATGGCCAGCTTTGGTCTGAGTCCAAGCACGACCTAGGGTCACGTCCAAGGACAACACATCTAAAAGGCAGCCTGTAAAGGCACCAGAGCCCTGCTAAAGCAAATCTTGCTCCATAGTGTCAGTTCCTGCACAAGAACTCCTCCACTGTATTCACCAGCCAGTCCTCACAAAAAAATTAGCCCGAGGGTCAATCCCTTTTACTGATGTGCAAAGAGCAACCAAAACTCTACTACAACAACTCTACACAAACCTACACATGTGGAGGGACATACCTGGAGCACCTGGCTCAGGTGACCAGGGAGACTGCATCACTTGGCCCCACAGCACACCTACTACACAAGGCTACTCTACTAAGACTGGGAAGTAAAGCAGCTCTACTTTATATATAGAAACAAACACAGGGAGCTGGACAAAATGGGGAGACAACATGTCCCAAATGAAAAAACAGTACAAGCTCCAGAAAAAGAACTAAACAAATTTGAGACAAGCAACCTACCAGATGCAGAGTTAAAATCACTGGTTATAAGGATGCTCAATGAACTTAGGGAAAAAGTAGATGAACTCAGTGAGAATTTTATGAAAATTCTCATAGAAAACATGAAAATGGAAATAGAAAACAAAACAAAAAAAACTGCTTGAAATGAAGACTACTTTAAGAGAAATCAACAGTAGATTAGATGAAGCAGAAAATTGAATTAGCAATTTAGAAGATAAGATAACAGAAAACATCTAATTGGAATAGCAACAATAAAAGGAATAGTTTAAGTGGCCTCTAGGATAACATCAAGGGTACCAACATTTGCATCATTGGGGTATCAGAAGGAGAAGAAAGGAAACATTGAAGAGATAATGATGGAAAATTTCCCTAACCTGGTGAAGGAAATAGACATACAAGCCCAGAAAGTGCAAGATGAATTTAAAGAAGCCCCACCAAGAAACATCATAATTAAAATGCCCAAGATTAAAAACAGAGAATTTTAAAAGCAGCAAGAGAAAAGCAATTCATTACCTACAATGGATTTCCCATAAGACTTTCAGCTAATTTCTCAACAGAAATTTCGCAGGCCAAAAGGGATTGGCATGAAATATTCAAAGTGATGAAAATCAAGAACCTACAACCAAGGTGACTCTACCCAAAAAAGTTTTCATTAGAATCAAAAGACAGATAAAGAGCTTCCCAGACAAAAAAAAAAAAAGTTCATCATCACCAAGCCAGTATTACAAATGTTGGAGGCACTTCTTTAAGAAGAAGAAAAACAAAAAGAGATCAAAAACATGAATAATAAAATGGGAATAACTATGTGTCTATCAACAATTACTTTAAATGTAAATGGATTAAATGCTCCAATCAAAAGACATAGGGTTGCTGAATGCATAAGAAAACAAGATCTTCACATATGCTACCTACAAGACTCACTTCAAATCAAAAGACACACACAGACTGAAAGTAAAATAATGGAAAAAGATGTTTCATGAAAATGAAAAGGAACCAAAAAAAACTAAGGTAGCAATACTTATACCAGATAAAACAGACTTTAAGACAAAGATAACAAGAGACAAGAAGAACCCAGAATTCCACTTCTGGATATTTATCCAAAGAGCACAAAACACCACTTAAAAAGGATATGTGAATCCATATGTTTATTGCAGCATTATTTACAATGCCAAGATGTGGAGGCAACCTGAATGTCCATTGATGAATGAATGGATAAAGAAGAGGTAGTACATATATAGAATAAAACATTACTCAGCCATAAAAAAAAAAATAAATGAAATCTGGCCATCTACAACCACATGGACAGATCTAGAAATATTGTGCTGAGTTGAGTAAGTCATCAAAGAAAGAAAAATGCCATGTTATTTCACTTACATATAAAATCTAAAGAACAAAATAAAACAAACTCATAGATACAGAGAACATTTTGATGGTTCCTAGATAGGAGTGGGATTGGGGGCATAGGTGGAAAAGGTGCAGGGATTAAGAAGTACAAATTGGCAGTTACAAGATAGTCATGGAGATGTAAAGTATAGCATAAGGAATATACTCAATAATAGTATAATAACTATGTATGGAGTCAGATGAGTACCAGACTTATCTGGGTGATCTCATTGTAAATTATATAACTATCTAATTACTATGTTTTATACCAAAACTAATATAATATTGTATGCCAACTGTAATTTAAAGTATTTTTAATTATTAAAAATAAAAAAAAAACAGTGTGGAGAGAAAATTATGTGGACAGATGGTTTCTAAATTCCTTTATGGAGACAATGCATAGAGGTCAAATAGATTTTAGGGTAAGACCACTAATTCAACCCTCCACTTTATTGTCCCCTCCCGTCTCCTGAGTTTCCCAGCCCCAGGCTACAAGAGGTGGGAGGTGGGAGGAAAGTGAGACCCACCACACTCAAAGACCTGACTCTGAGGGTGAGGAAAGCAGCCAAATCATCCCTGTTTTAACAGGCCAAAAATTGTGACTTTCCGGAAGAAACCATTGTCACTGACACAATGAATGTAGTGTTTCATAGAGTTAAATGTGACAGGGAGAAGCTACAGAGAATACAGAGTAGGAGCTAATGTCAGAAAAGGCAACCAGCATTTCAGTAAGAAAAGGGGAAAGCAGTGGTAAAAGAGAGGAAAGAGAATTTAACAGACATATCCAAGATGACAATGGAATGTACAGGTCTCAGAGCGTTAATTTAGGGTATGAGATCTAAACTGGCTTCCCTTCTGAAATGGAGTCTTGAATAATTTGTGAGTGACTTAGATTTTGCCCCCTTCACCTCTTCGGGGTGAAAACTATACTATGCTTTTTAACTAGTCAAACATATCAGAACTTTGGCCACTTTAAAATGTTCTAATACCACACAGATGGGGGTTGTCACTCAGTAAATTAGCTAAGTATATTTTAGGTACAATTGTAAAGGGCCCATTATTTACAGCAGTGCTGGCAATGCCAGGCACCCTGTAGTCGTGCATTGAATATGGAATGATAGTAATTGCCCATTAAAAGTTTTAAATTTCAGTCCCACGGATTTGCTTACTGGTTCAATAGGAAAAAAAAAATTTCTGCAGGGAAATATAGAAAATATGTACTCCATAGTCATGCCAACTGAAATAAGACACATTTCCAAAATCTTAGATGACTTTCAATTCCATAAAGTCCAAATATGAGAGTAAAGATGTATGGGATATTAGTCTAATTTCCATATATGATGTTTATCCAAACTAGACGGCCGACAGCAGATGAAATTCAGTCACTTTGGGAGAGTAGAAAGGAGAGCACCAATCTTCTCAATAGAAATATATAAATCAGACAATATGCAAAAATCAATTTTAACTGGAAATTTGAGTAAAAGTTTACCAAAAAAATGGTCAGCACTCAGGAAAGGTTTGTTCCCTCCTCCAAAGCTTATGCTCTCACTCAGAGATATCATGTAAAAACAGATGCCTTCAGGAAACTTCCACCAATTTAGGTCACAACAGTTGGTCTGTTACAATTTAGGATTAGGGGGAATACAAATGAAAGGAAAAAGAGGATCTTTATCTCTAAAGAGGGGAAACAGAGAGTAGAGGCATTTGAGAGACATTTCCAAGATCATTGAAGAATTAAACTTAAGAATTATTAAATAACCATACAAGAGAGACATTTATCCAGTCTGGTAGACAAGAACAGGGCTAGACTGAGAATAGCATGGACTGGGAAAATACTAAACCCCTAGTCGAGGACTGCTACCAATGATCTCAGCTTCAGTTTCCTTTTGTTTCATCCTTGTGCCCAGCACTGTGCACCAGGCACTATGTCAGCTATGGGACACTGGCCCCAAATCTAGTGGAGGAGACAATAATAAGAGTAGAAACTAACATCCTATAGAGCCTCTGAGCACAGAAAAGGGCCCAGTCAGTATGGGCTAAATGGACAAAGGAGATTTCATCAAGACTTGAGTTGTGCCTGAGAAACAGGTAAGACTTGAATAACAGCATGGATGGCAGAGATGGGAGATTAGGCAATGTAAACAGAAGCTAAAGAAGAGGAAGTAATCACCTTTCTAGAGATTGAACCCATATAAGGGAGTAAAAAGATAAATTTGAATCAGATTAAAGAAAACCTTAAAAGCTGCTCAAAAAATTTAAAGCTTTTTCTAGGAGGAATCAATAAGTATTTAGTTTTGTTTGGGGGGTTTTCTTAAAGCTGGAATCATAGAATTTGATGAAAACATGTATTTGGAAGAAAGAATTACAGGATGGGTTGAAACAATAGGGATGAAAGCAAGATGAGGCAGTGAGTTATTGTAGTAATCTATGGGGCCTTGAACAAGGCAGGCAGAGGCGAGACTAAAAGGAAGGCACAGGTCCTCTGCCAAGATGAGACAGTTTTTAAACAGAAGAATTGACAAGGCCTGCCAAGTGACCAGAATTATAGGATAAACAATAAAGAATCCAAAGTGACTCAGAGATCTCAAGGCTAAGTAAGTTGTGTATTGGGGGATTGTTTACAGAAATAAAAAGTTGGGAATAAACATATGCACATGATAAGTCACAAACTGATCCAGAGTAATGACAGACTTCAGATGACGTACAGAGAAGGACTAGTTTTGCAGTCAGTATCTGTCTATTGCACACTTTTATTTTTAGAACCATCTATGAATCATAAAACACCTTAACTTGGCTAAAAGACAAACTGTTCCATTTTTAGCTGATTGTGTATTTAAATTAACCTTCAATCTGGTCATTTACAGCCACACTTGTATCCTTTCTATAGTTAATTGTAAGTACTGTACAAGGTCACTCTTATAATGACTAATTCATTGTTTCAATCACAATTCTGTACTACACAAAGATATACACAGACAAGATTGAAAGAGTAATTGCAATGCCTTCCTCCTAAACAAAGAAAAATCCTTTTACCCAAAGCCAGTAACTTGGTTATCACCATAGTGGCACCCCTGGAAGGAGAGACTGGATGACAGGATACAGAAACAAATTCCTTAAGCATCCATAGTCTCAGGAAATAAACAGTAGAAATGGTGAGAAATGGTGAGAAATAGTATTCTCAAGAAACAAAGAGGAGAAAGAAGATAAGATAAACTAGCAAAAGAAGAAAAAAAACTCAGTGGCTAAAGTTGTTCCTTGAAACAATAACTATTGAAATCTCAATTTTTCTGAGTACTTTGGGAAAAATTAAGAAATAAAACAAGCATGAGTCAGATGAGACCCTTTGGGATGTGAACATTTAAAATAGAGCGTGAACACTTACAAATCTCAGATTCCACTAGAAATGATCAAAGGCACTTTTCTCAAGTACAGACCATTTTGTTTAACCTACTTAATTTATTTTTGCAAGCAAAAGAATATGATTTATAGTTTAGGTCTCATTGTAAAAACTTGGAGAGCTTCTCTTAAAGAGCTAGCACATTACAATATTAAAAGCACTAGTTTAATTTCTTAATTCTTTTCTTATAGGAATTTTTGAAAACTTCCTCCTTTAAATTTGCATAAATAGCTTTTTGCAACCAAACAAAACAGGTGTGCCACTGAATTTGAGGAAAGTTAGAACTTTTAATTCCTTCTGGGCATAGACTATCTAATTTAAAGGCACTTTCCAATTTTATCCTTGATATCTCTATCCATACCCATTCTCCATTCACAGTCTGCTTCTACAATGAAACTGTTCAACATCAAAAAGACTGGAGTCTCTGTTAGAATTTCAGTATCCTCTGGGCTTCACCACTCCCCATTTCTCAATTTATCCAAGACTTCACACATGAAAAATTCTCACACACAAATAATAAAAATATTATTGTGGGTGACTCCATAGTGTAGTGGTTAGCTTGTCTGCTTTACACGCAGAAGGTCCTGGGTTCACGCCCCAGGTGGAACGACGGACCATACCCCAAGGGCGCCAAGTCCTTGGGGTGCCAGGCCCAGGGTACACACCACCAGCGTGTGGTAGGAGACACCTCACCTTCAGAGAGCCAGTCTTTAAGGAGAAATGGCAACATCCATAGGTCAGGGTTGAAAGTGGGGGAGGAGGGATTAAAGTGGGGAAAAAGCAAAAAATATATAGAGAGATTATTAAATTTTTGGATAACCTGGAGACTATCCAGCATTCATTTTCTTCAAGAAAAAAAGGAGGAAGGGGGAATGCAAATAAGCAGAAGAGAAAACATATTCACAGAGATACTGTGTCTCCAATGAACCAGAACATTGCCTGGCTACTTATCATATTGCAGAAGATGGAACTTCTCTGTTAATGAAGAAAGACAACTTTCCAAAGGAGTTGAAATTGGGATGTCTCTACTCCACTAATGGAAAATTCTCTCTGATAGGTTTTAATTCTCTTCAAAAAAGAAAACTCACTTGCTTGAATATGATAGAATTCTAATCTGATCAACTCTCAAACCTAAAAATACTCAATGATGTAGCAAAAACCACAAGAAAATAATCAACCACAAAAATATATAAATAATAATAGTTTTCTTGTGTTTCAATGGCTTTGTATATTTCTAGCAAAAAAAAAAATAATTTCTGGAAACATAGATCCAAAAGGACTCAAGTCCAATGACTTTCCAACAAGATCCAAATGAAGATGACTCTTACCTACCTTTGCCAGCTCATATTTGAGACTAGCATGGAGTCACTTTCTATAGGACAGACTTATTATTGTCCCACAATGTCCCACCTCCCCTTTACTCCTAATGTAATAGAACACCAAAGTTTAGCTAGGTACATTTAGGCCATCCAATATAAATGATACATTTCTCTGTTGGTCATGTGACTAACCTCTAGCCAATAGGATGAAAGCAAAGTGATGTGTGTCTGCAACTTCCTCCAGGTTCCAGTGTGAGTGTGTCAGTGGTCCCAACTCGACCACCCTGAATTCAGCAATGTTAGTAGTTATGCTTTTATTCTACATTGATTGGGGCATTATCCTGGCTACATAGTGCTGAGCCTGATCCTGTATCCCCTCCAAACTTCTGTGAACTATCTGATGTCCTGTTTATAAGCCCTTTTCCTGCTTAAATTAGCTAGAGTGAGTTTACATTGCTTGCAGCTGATAACACTGACTTGAGACTCAGATACCATTGAAGGCTTATGTGTGGTCCCTGCCCTCATGGAGTCTCAAGGTCCAAGGATTAAGATTTTTTTTCTTAAGCACCTTCCTCCCAATGTGAAATTCCTCTGTAAAATGAGATTACAGTAATGAAATATTTAATAAACATGTCAAAGTATATGTATCCAAGCAATTTATATCTGAGGTCCTCTCCAAGTAGCAATTCTTTGTTCACAGCACATTTATTTACATATTTAAATAGAGGTGCTGTCACAGTTTAAAACTTTTAGATATTGCTTGAAAATCACCTTGTGCCTGACACTTATTTTTATTTGTTTTTGAAAATGTGTTTAAAAATTCAAATATTGCAAGATGAAAAACCATCTCCTTCTCAACCTTCTCCCTCGGTTTCCTAGTTCCCCTCTCTAGAATTAGCGTACTACCTATTTCTTCAATTCCCTTCAGAGATGAGATAAAACAGATGTAGAGAGAGATAGGTATAGATAGAGAGATGCTTATAAGCTTATAAATTAATATGCACATGTTTATATCCTTTTTTAACAAAGGTAGTAGTACACTCTTCTATACTACATTTTCATTTAATATCTTGGAGATTGTTTCTTATCAGTACATATATCTCCACCTCATTCTTACTAATGATAGAGTAGTGTTCTAATTTATGGATGTTTCATAATTACTTATCTCCTATTGCTGGGTATTTATGTTTCCTGTTAGTGGTAAATATTCTGTTGCAGTGAATATTCTCTACAAGATTCTATCTTTACTTTTATGAGTGTATCTGTCAGATAAATCCCAAGAAGTGTAATTGCTGGGTCAGGGGTTAAGTTCAATTATAATTGCTGAGTATTTCCAAATTGTCCTCCAAAGAAATTGTTAATTTATATTCTCTTAATACATAAGAGTGCCTGATCCCTCTCTTTCTTTTCCAACCCCCCACTTTTCTTTTTGACTCTCTTTCGTAAAGGCAAATTTCCATCTTTTGACAATAGGTTTTAACTTCTGAAAACTGCAGCCAAGTCATTTGAAACCAACCCTAATAAATAAAAGCATGATCTTATAAGGTAACACAATTCTGAGTACAAAATGAGCTTTGACCCTGAAATAACTAAATGAGGTCCTTGTTTCTGTTGTAAAGTGATTCTAAAGTTAGCTCCAAAAGGAAATCCAAACATACTTTGGGCAACAGTAGCAAAAAGTGCACTGCCTCCCAAAGGGACACTGTTGAAGGAGGCAAGGTTCAGTCAGAGGTAGAAAATCTGATCTATGGATTCAACAATTCTTATTTCATCTTAGTCACACTACATGTAAAATGTAAAGATCAAGTAATGAGTCTTCTTGGAGTCTGGTTTATGCAAATTAGCATCTTTCCTTTACAGCCGATTTTTATTTTTCATCCTTAAGAATTCTTATAATTTCCCTGGGTTGAAGACAGCAAGGGGTATTTTATCTATGCTGAACATAAGAATTCCACAGAATCTCGGTGACTTGCTTACAATAGCACTCACAATGCCATAGACCACAGTATGCCACCTGGGAAATCCTGAGAATTAACCCATTTCCTTTCCTGTAGACTTAAGAAAACTTCAGGGTCCATATGTTTCCAAGGGTCTTTGATAGAAAGATGAATCATAATTCTGAGAATTATGTATATGCTCATGCATTATAATTAACTAAAATTCCTCCAAATAGAGGATAAAGATAGGTAAAACTTAGACATACAGCTAGTAGTGTGCTCATAACATTTAAAAACTCTTAGGTATGAAAAAATCACTCTTTGTAGCATTTGCCAATATCTGTGGTGCAGACGCTCCTACCATGGGCAATTTCAAAAACTGACTCACAAAAACCCTGCAAATTTAACCATGGGGCTCTCATGAACCTGTATAAGTGGTTTCCAGCCTACGACAACATGGCAAGCACACCTTCCAAGGGTGTTATAACATGAAATTTTTACCCCAAGGAAAAAACTCAAACTCGTCTAGGCTTCAATATACTACACCTCTTAATTTTATACTACTGTGGATTATTGTGTTCTTATTTTATATATCTCTAAAGTTAAACTTTGCTTTAAGCTTCATTATCCTCAATGTACTGTGCTTCAAAGTATGTAACTTCAATTTTCATAAAAATATATTTTTACATAGGTTGATATGTGAGTCTATTAATGTTCACTTATTCAGCACTTCCTTTCTAACTTTTTCTCTATCTCATAAATATGAAATGGAAAGAGAGCAGGAAGCATTTACAAGATCATTTTTCTTTATTTATATAATGAAAAAGTTACAAGTAATGTGAATAAAGGAGTCAAAAGGGAATGCATAGCAATTCAGGACATCTTGATAGATGTGACATTTTGTAAGTTATCTGCTTAAATAGCTGTTGAGACAACACATTGCTCTTGAAAAGACTATTTTTTTAAACCACAGAAATGTTTCAAGGTGATTTAACATGCTCATCAACTCAATCTGTACATGCGTAAATGTGTATATGCAAGCTATGAGTATCAAGAAATAAAACTCTATGCAAATGTCCTGATAACTTCCTTCAAAGTAATGTACACATTCAGTCATGTTTCTATTGCCTAAAATGTTTCTGGAACTGCCTTCAGAGCAGTGTATAAATCACACAGCAAAATTAAGTTCACACATACCTTTATAATCACACCTTATTTAGATGAAAAATTAGAACCATCCAACCATCCAAGTTGCTGAGCCACCTTTTTCATCAGACTGAACTCCAAGTGACTTGTAGACATTTCTAAAGACCATATCCACCCTCAAAGGATAAAGATCTGTCAATATTCAGAAGGATTCCCTAAAAGAAGTTTCAAAATGTTTTGAGCAATAGCTAATTCACTGAAATAATTGTGCAACCTTCTAGGATGGTGACTTAGAAGCATATGACCTTTATTTGTTTTAAATCTCATTACATTATGGGAGGTTGCATCATGTAGTAATCAAAACACATCTGTGGGGGCCATTTGTGGGTTCAAATCCTATCTCCAACATTTCCCAGCCATGTGACCTTAAACAAGTTATTCACTGTCTCCATGTCTCAGTTTCTTCACCATAATCTGCAAAATAAAAGTAATAATATTCTCCTCATGGTTTCATCTTGAGGTTTAAAGAAAGATAATATATGTAAAATGTTTAGCTCTATGTCAACAATGTGATAACTACTTGATAAATTGTAACTATTTTTTCTTTTATTATCAGTAGCATCTCACATAGACCTGCAGGATCTTTTTCGCAGACAATATTCTTTATTCTTTTATCTCACCTATTAGAAAGCTAGAGGCACTAGCATACTGACACATGATTAAGAAGGCTAAATTGGGCACATTTGAGTACCTCAAGCTAGAACGTAGAGACACCATAGTAATACAATAAGTCCTTACTTAACACAGGCCATAGATACTTTGAAACTGCTGCTTTAAGTAAAATGATATATAATAGAACCAATTTGACCATAGGCTAATTGATATAAACAAGAGTGAAGTTTCTATGGCATATTTCTGGTCACAAAAACATCACCAAACTCCTAAATAAAGACCCAAAACACTTCTAATATTAAACATTGATATAAATTTGAGCTATACATACATTTAAGATGACTAAAAATAATATCATTCTTTTTCAACCCACTTGTTCTAGATCAGAGTCAAGGATGATTAGAGCCTCTCCCATCAGCTCAGGGTAAAAACTGGTATCCCATTCTAGATATGATGCCCTTTTATCATGGGGCCACTAACACCCACACTCACTCAGACTGGGGCAATGGAGACAAACCAGTTCACGCAATATGCATATCTTTGGGATGTGGGAGGAAACTGGAGTACCTAGAGAAAACCCACACAGACATGGGGAGAACTTGCAAACTCCACACAGATAGTGGCCCAGTTTGGAATTGATTTTTTTTTCTCATCAACATTATAACAAAAAGACATTGAACAAAATGACATCATTCAAGGATCTATTATAATTACTATTCACATATAGTAGAGATGTGGAGAAAAGTAATACCTGGACTGTAAAACTATATTCCTGGGAAGAAATTGTTATTCAAGTGGAGGAATAACGAAATATAACCAACTCTATTCTTAGTTGAAAATATAGTAGTGGTTTTCATAAAAGTTTCACGTGGAAAATAAGCAGTCTCATTTTTATTAACCTCTGCATCCTTACATAGTATCATGAGTCCTAACCTCTCATCCCTGTTCATGTAACATTATGAGCCATACTGACACTCCCCGGCCCCAAACCATGTTACCAATAATGAGGAAAGCCCTAGAATAGTCATCACAGAGGGAAGAAGAGGAAGGGAGCCTAGTCAGCCATGCCCCAGGAACAAGTTCTTGGCTCAATGCACCAAGAGGAGTTAAATGCATCTGCAGGAGACCATATTACTCTCCAGGACACTCAGATTGCTGGCTAGAGAAAGACAACTCAAAGAAGCAAAGAGAACCTGTCAGCTTTCCTCACCTTACTTGCAAGCCAGCTTTACCGCCTTTGTTTAATTCAGCCTTCTTGAGATTCTTTTAATATTGGTCCAAAACTCAAAGTGCTAGGCATGGCTCAGAACCTATAGGGAACATTCCATTCTCACTAGAAAATATTTCTAGGCATTAACTCTGAGAAATGATAAAGTATATACATTGCAAATATAAAGAGTTATGTAAATACTTAACAATTGAAGCATTTCTACTATTCTGCCCACAAAAAGCCATTACCTCTGTCTTTCTGACAGGAGGTTTAATGTCTCTGAATTTTGCTCAAGTGCAATATTCACTTGAACACTAAGGTCTAATTTTATAGTGGCAATTTTTTAGCCCAAATCACAGTCACAACCCAATCCAAATATTCTGATACCACATCTTCCATGAAATAGCTTTTCTTCAGCCATATTTACTTTCCAGCTCACTGCTTTCCTACATTCCAGAGCCTGGCCTGGTGCTCAGCTCACAGTTAATATGCAATAAATTATGGATGTATAATTTGTGTCCCCTTATGAAAGGTGCCCAAAACAAGAGAAATAGTAATAATAACTACCACATTTAATAGGCGTTTTTAAGTATATTTAATCTTCACCACCACTTTGCAAGGCAGGTAAAATGATCCTTTTTACACACTGGAAGCTGAGACTTAATGCAGATCAGTAACTCTCTGAACTCAGAATTATTAAATCATTAAATGGCAGCCTGTCAGTCTCTGGCATCAGAACTCTTTACCACTTTCGTAAATTGTTTTTAAGCTCAGAAGTCTTCTCAAAGTGATCCCTCACCTCCCGTGTACCAACTTCCTCATCTCCTGTCATGAGTCACTATGATGCTGCCTCTTCTTGTTGTCAAGAATACTGCCAAAACTTCCAGAACTACCCAATCATGATATCTTTTTTCTCTTCATTTGCAGAGGTGAGTAGGTGCAGCCCAAGGCTTGGCTTTCATATCCATTTTGGGTTCCCACAGACTGGAAAAGAATGAACACTTCACTTCTCCTCATTCTGTTCCCTTAAGTACTGTAGGTCTAAGCCCAGCAACAACGAGCTACGTGAAGAATATCGTGCTGTACTCAACATAGCCCCTTCTTACACTATGCTCTTTCTCCCCAGGACATTGTTCACTCTTTCTGCAAATGGTCTCCTGGAGCATATGAGGATCTACAGTGGAGGCACATTTTATAAAGACTTAGGATCTTAAATTAGTGAGTAAGCAAAGTAAAATAAATAAAATTACCTTTAAAAACACATATATATGTAAGTAACTATAGTGTATAAATTACATACAAATATATTATATACAAATTATATATAAATAAGTAATATACAAATAAAATTACCCACAAAGTAGTGTACAGTGTTTATGATTTCACATATTCACTTTTGTAGTTAGAATTCTTACATAGATTTCACTCTGAGAACCACTAAACTAGAAGGGAAGTCTAAATGCAGATACCTAAACATTCCAATCATTCTGCCTATCAGAATAGGAAAATATACCAACTTGCTTCCAGGATTTACTCTACCATCTTTTCATGTGTAATGCCTTTATGGTCTGTTAAAAGGTATGTTTGCTGTTATGATATCTTACTCTATGGTAAGTTCTGAAGTCAGAGAATAGGTTGAGTTTTTAAGTAGTGACAATGTCACCCAGTTACCTGCCCAGACAGAACAAAAAAATCCAGGGATAAACACAGTTATGATTTCTCAAACTGAGATCTACATTATATTAGGAATAAAAGATGAGAAAACAACTCATGAGAAAATTAACCCCTATTTGTCTCTATTTTGCATGGCCCTGTTTCCTTTCCCTTATTTTTTGTTCATTCCTTTGTACATGTATAGTTTCTTTTCATAACTATATCTTGGACATCTTTATAAAGTGCTTAATACTGAGCTCAATTATTTTGTAAATCTCCAATCCAAATTTCCCTAGACATTTTTTTTTCCTGGAAGTTTCTTGTTTTGTTTCCTTCTCCATATACCCATAGCCAGTTAGAGTTTTAAAGGAGAAATATGATATTTTGATCCTCTAACACTTTGCCCTATTTTCAGACTCATATCTGTGAAATTATAATTTGTAAGAAATAAATATTTGGTAATTCAGATGAGCAAAATATATTTCTCATTTGGTGTTCATCTACAGTTCCTGACTCAAAGCTCCTAATTCCTTGGAATTGCCTAAGTGATAAGAGTAATAAAGGTGTCTTTTTTTATGTTTGTTGTGCTAGGAGGTGACTTTGGGGGCTTGTTGTGAGTTGAGCCAACCATTTGCGTAGAGGGTTAGAATTTTCAGTCTCACCCCGCAGACCACTAGAGAGGGGAGAGGCTACAGGTTGAATCAGTCACCAGTGGTCAATGATTTAACCAGTCAGGTCGATATAATGAAGTCTCCATAAAAACCCAAAAGAATGGGGTTCGGAGAGCTTCCTATTGGTGAACATGTGGAAATGAGGGTAGCATGGAACAGGGAGAAAGCATGGAAGCCCTGAGCTTTTCCTCACCCTACGCATTTCTTCCACTGGCTATTCCTGAATTATACCTTTTTATAATAAACAGGTAATCTAGTAAGTAAAATGTTTCTCTGAGTTCTATGAGCCATTCCAGAAGATTAATCAAACCTGAGGAATAGGTCATGGGAATCTCTGATTTATAGCCAGTCAGTTAGAAGTACAGATAACAACCTTGGCTTAGAATTGGTATCTTGAGTAGGAGGGGGTCATTGAAGATTCCAGTTTGTAGCCAGTTGGTCAAAGCACAGATAAGAACCTGGGCTTGTGACTGGCATTTGAAGTTTTGGGTGGGGAAGCGCAGTCCTGTAGGACTGAGCCCTCAACCTGTGGAATCTGATGTGATTGCAGGGTAGATAGTGTCAGAATTGAGTTGAATTGTAAGACACCCAGTTGGTATAGTGAGAATTGCTTGTTAGTGTAGGGAATCCCCACCCACACACTGGAATTGGTACCAGAATCTCTTAACATCTCCCAGATCTTTATTTTTAATTGACCAAGGTTGTGACTATTACAGAGATGCCATCTAGTTAAATTATGAATTGTGTAAGAAGAAGAGAGTCTATGAATGACCCAGCACAGCCAATAAGGCTGGGGAAAGCATGCTCTGTCTGCAATTCAAGGCTCACAGTTGTCCCAGCAGCATCACATAAAGGGATTGTTCCTGTACTTCTGTATCTGTAAGTAATAAATGTCTCACCTGTTACTTTCATTTTCTTAGTAATTCTCAAATATTATAAAAAATGTTTACAATAGTCATTTTTATTTAAAAAATTGTTTTTGGTGGAGTACAAAAGGAGAGCAACTTAATCTGGTAAGGGATTAACACAAAAATAAAGCAAGTGTCCTCCCAAGATGAGGGAAGGCAGAAATTCTTTTAGGCTGGAAGTTAGCTTGGTTAGGAAGTCAAAGTTTGACAAAGAAAAAGCTATAAAGTTTTAATTGAAATTCCCATTGCTGGTAATATTTATATGCCCATTCAAGTGCTCATAAAGGAAGGGCATTTTTATTAAGAACACTGTAGATCACTTTGAATATATTTCCCTGTACTCTCTTTTGCTCCTTTCTCCATCTTTCTATAATGATATAAATTAAAGGCAGGGGCATCAGGTGATACGGATGGATTTTCTCAGCTATTTGGCTTGTGCTGCAACAAACCTTAATATTATTTTAGCCATGTGAGTTATTTGACCTGAAAGGATCAGCCTGTTCAATACTTGCTGTGGTACTGCTGAGGAATTAGCTTGCTTAGCCTGGGGCAATCAATAGATTGACAAACTAGCCTTTTTAAAGTCCAAGCTCTATTTCATAGGAATATTAAGCTTGTGGTGTTCTTACAACAAAGGAACCTGAAACCTGCACAAAAGGTTTCACAGCTGAAAGCATATTTACAGGACACTTTTGTCTCTTTAAACAGGTACACATATACACAGAATCAGCTAAAGGCAGGGTAGAGGGGGACTAAATAGACACAGTCATTTATCTGAAATAACTATGGACAGATTTAAAAATACACAAATACAGCCTTGAACATCGGATGAAGAAGAAAAAGGTACTTTGTATGAATTATACTGTGGCTGTTACAACTTCAAACAATGCTCCTAAAGCTATTTTGAAAACATTATGTGAGAAGCAAAGTAAGTAAGTAAGAGATGAAAAACTGTGATAATGGGAAGAAGCAATATTTGTTGTGCCCTTTTCCCCAGATCTCCCACAGAGCTTTCATGATCCAACCCCGTGCTTCCCTGTGTCCAAGGGTGAAAAAGTATTTTAAGTTCATAAGAAGCTTGCCCTGAGACTGCATAGAACCTCCTGACAAATCAGCCTATTATGCAAGTCTGACTGGCAGCAGATGGGTTGGAAGGAATATGTCAGAGGAGGAGATATCTGTGATGCAGATTTTCAGGGGGCTCAGTCTCCCCAGAAAGATGCTCCATTAGCCTGGTGATCAGTCACTGGGAACCGCTTAAATGCATTTCCTCCGCTGAAGCCAATACGCAACGGCAGTCTTTTGAGTCATTAAAGGCTGTAGGGGGCCTTGCATTGGGAAAATGAGCTGCCTTCTCAGGGAAAAAAATATTCCTCCAGTGGACTCCTTCACGATCATGGACTTTCCCATTATGATGATGTTTACTGCTTTCCCCTCTCTCAAGTTTTCAAATGTCCCCTTTTGTAAAGACAGAACCTCATGCAGTGAATTTTGATTAGAAGCTCCTATCATCACTCTCCTAACACCAAGCTGGTGTGCAAAGTGTACAGTGTTAGAGGCCTGAAATTCCTAGCTGAAGTACTGGAATATTTCAAACAAAGGATATGATAAATGACAAAACAGACAAGAAATTATTCGATTAAAAAAGACACTGTGAGTTATTTCCCTATAGAACATATCAATAGCCCTCTGACTGATCTCTCTGGTATCTAGGCAGGGTGAAATGGAGCTTTTACAAGAAATCTGCTGTGTGCCAATGCCAGAGAAGGGAGCTGGAGGAGGAAAATCAGAGCGAAGAAAAAGCAGGCACAACGGTAACTAGAAACATTGATTACACCCCAAATCAATGCAAGATGCTGACAGGGCTCTGCAGTAAGGAAGGCTGGCAACCAAATTGTGTCTCCTGAGCCCTGCCCATCAGTAGGTGTTACTATTCATACATGCAAATCAACAAGCACTGAGCAGAGATTAAAAGAGCAAGGAAGGTGGAAGATGACAAGAAGAAAAAGACTTCAGCTCAGGCTGCAGATCAGAGTGGCAAGCATTATCATAAACATAAAAACTCTGAAATTCTCACACTGTTCTGATTCACAGGTGTTCTGCTTTTTTAAAAAAAGTAAATCACAGATTCCTTTACTTCAAAAAAATTGCCTCAATTTTGTTTTATCATCAAATAACTGTTCTTTCAAGTTCGGACTAAGCCCCCTAAGCCTTAATTAGTCTAATTATGCAGTGGGGACATCACCTAAAAATCTAATCAGCACCCCCGACAATATTCATTCTATTCTATGAATCTTGTCCTGAAAGTGCCTTGGGAACGTGACTGAGGGTAAATAAATCTAAGGGCATATGTGATATGCAAAGTAATTATTCAGATACCCTAGTAACATACAGCAGAGAAAACCCTGTGCGCAGATTCCTATTGGCATAGAATTTTTTCATGAAGAAGTTTGTATTTGCTCTCCCTGTTTCTCTAAGATGTTTCTCTAAGATGTTAAAACTGTGATTTGTCATTATGATTATGGACATACAGCATCACTATAGAGGAATTTATTGATTGATGGGGACATGAAGCTCACAGTCAACATTAAAAATCATCTTTTTCACCTAGGGAAGTGAGTGGTAGGCAAGGAACGAGGCCTGGGCATGAATGCTCCAGGAATCAGTAGAAACACTAGTATAAAAAAATATCACCACCAGCCTGGATTAACTGAAGGGCCATTATCAATTCTCAGACCTAAAACTCAAATATAGAGCATCAAACAACCAGATTTGTGCTATCCTGACACAGCCAAGCTTTGGTTTCCCTTGGGATGAAAATAGGCCCAAAGTGGTATCCAGGTGAGATGAAGAATAAGCATCTCCACATTCCATTTAGAGAAAAGTATCTTTTTAAACAAGTTGTGTCAATGAAAGCCATTTTGCTGTAAAAGCTTTTCCAGGTTTTGAGGCATTTTGAGTGGTAATAGCCCTTTGCATTTACACGATGCCATTATACACACTGATTCATTTAATCTCATCCTACCATCTAGAAATTCTTTTATCCAGAAATCTATTGCCATGACAAAATCACCACTAGTAAAATACTCTATAATAATTACCATCTTCTGCTTGGTTTTAAAATGTTCTAATTATTTTTGTCAAGGCTGTTAAAAAGAGTCCTAAGTGCTATCAGATCTCTCTTTAGAGCTGAAAAAAAACAGAGTCCTAAGTATTTGAAGAAAAGCTCTCATGTTTCCAAAGTTCAGAGTTAGACTTTGATCAAAATCAGATTTGACATTCGGATGGGAAAAAAAAATTAAGAGAAGACCACAGCACAGAGGAAATAAAGTAGGGTCTTTCTCTCACCCAACCTCATTTCATAGTTCTAATCACATTTATATACCCATATCAAGTTCTGAAGAAGAATAGGCCTTACATTCAATAGTAAAAGTAGAGCCTTTTTTTTTTTTAAGAAGAAAGTTTGAGAGAAGTCAAGGAGAAAAGAGTATTTAAATTAGAATCCTGATATTAAAGCAGGGAGCAAATAAAGAGACCAAAACCCCATACCCCAACATTATTTATGATACCTCAAATTTGTCTCTTCTACTCAACTCAAAATTTAACCATTATCCAAAACTTGAGGAGTAAATCTTTCTCACATTTAACATTAGAAAGTTGGTTTATCTTCTCATGTTTCCATGCAAAGATAATTTACAATCCATAATTATTATTATTGATTTATTCTATGACAGAGACATTCTTTCTGAATTTATATAAGAGACATTTTCATGCTCAGCTGAAAGTAGTTGCTCTTGTGAAGAATTTAAGTGTCCTGTTTTGCACAAATCTGAAAGGTCACTGTGGCTATTTTCAAATATGCCTGCATATTCTTTGATTCTCTCCCCTTTGATGGAGCTTAATTCTCCTTCCTTGTGTGTGGGCTGTACTTGGTGGCTCTCTTTTAACAAATAAAATGTGGCAGAAATGATGGAGCAAGACTTCCAAGGGTCAGTCATGAAATACACTGTGGCTTCCTTCTTGCTCTCCCTTGAATCACTCGCTCTGGAGAAGTCAGCTGTCATGCTGTGAGAACACTCAACCAGCACTACAAAGTAGTCCACATGGCAAGAAGCTAAAGTCTCCTTTTAGCAGTCTGTACAAATTTGCCAGGCATGTGAGTGAGCCTTAAAAGTAGATCCTCCAGCTCCACTCAAGCCTTCAGGCCCTGGTCAACATTTTGACTGTAACCTTAGGAGAGACCTGAGCCAGAATCACCTGGCAAGCCCCTCTGGATTCCCAAGCCACAGAAACTGTGTCAGATAATAAATGCTTATTTTTTTTTAAACCACAATGTTCTGGAGTAATTTATTATACAACAGTAGATAACTAATGCAGTTACCATTAGCAATAAAAATTTATTGGGCACCTACCCTGTGCAAGGCATATGCATGTGGCACATGTACATGTGTATAGTACCCTTTCTGAAGAGGTTGGGGTTTTTTTTCACTGACATTCCTGGATCTTGGGGAAATTTTGACACATGAGTCTATATTCAGACTATCAACTAAACTCATTTAGAGAAACAGGTTTTCCACCCACTCTTTTCTTCACTCTGGAAAGAATTTTGTTTGTCATTTTAAAACAAGTCATGTTGTTATCATGGGTGTCTTTAAAATCTGACACCATGCTGTATTTATGTTTTGTCCTATTTGTTGCTTTCTACATGCAGCTGAGACAGAGCAATGTTTTCAAATAACAGGAGGAAAAAAAAACACACACACACACATACACACAAATTCTTGGAAGAAAGCTGTCATGCGGTTTTCTTGGCAGTACAAGACTGAGTTTTTTAGCTAACAGGGAACACATAAATATTCCTGATGCCTGCTTATTCTGAATATTATGTCTCCCTGGCTTGTCATTAACTATACAGATAAACATCCTAGACTCACAAACAGAGAAGGAACACCAAAGTCAACAGAATGGCAGTTCCTCTGGATGGCACAGATCAGGCAGCTATTTAGAGAAGCTTATCAGGTACTAACTCTCAGGCAGTGAACAGAACAAACTCTTTCACCTGATTTACCCTTTATGGCTGTATTACTTTCAAGAAAGGCCTGAGAAACACATGCCTGCCTCTCAACAAATGTTTCTTCTCCTTCTGTACTTGTTCTCTGAAAGACTCCACTGGCTAGTGTCTTTCGTCTCCAAGAGAGTGGGCCATTCCAGATCCTAGTAGAGCTTCTCACCAGGTTACCAGTCAATGTGGCCACAGGTCAAGAATTTGAGGGCTTGAGCTTCATCCAGCCTAGGTACCAACTCCTGAGGGGAGGTAGCCCCTTGGTGTTTTCTGTGCCCACACAGTAGCATTTCAGACTTTAAAAAGAAGGAAATGAAGAAGAAGAAGAAGAAGAAGAAGAAGAAGAAGAAGAAGAAGAAGAAGAAGAAGAAGAAAGAAGAAAGAAGAAAGAAGAAAGAAGAAGAAGAAGAAGAAGAAGAAGAAGAAGAAGAAGAAGAAGAAGAAGAAGAAGAAGAAGAAGAAGAAGAAGAAGAAGAAGAAGAAGAAAGAGGAGGAGGAGGAGGAGGGAAGGAAAAGAGGAAGAGAGGGAAGAAGGTAACAAATAAATAAGAGCTCTCAGCTTTGTGCTGCTCTTGTTTAGATCCAGGCAAAGGCCATTCAGAGAACAAAAAACATCAATGCTCAACACTTTAGGCAAGAAGTAAAAGCAGTATAGTTCAGCCATGAGACAGCATGCTTTGAATCCTGGCTCAGCCCTTTCTCAGGTTTGTGATGCTCAACACAGTAATTATTCTCCATAAGCTTCAGGTTCTCAGCTATAAAATGGGATAATAGACTAGTTTCCATCTCTTAAGGTTACAAGGAGATTTAAGTGAGGCTTTATGAGTAAAGCGCTAAACAATACTTGGCTTATAGCCCACACTCAAAAGATATAGCTGTTCTTGTTTTTATGGTAAGTGCATGATGACCAGTAGAAGCTGGGTTTCTCAATTAGCCTCTGATAAAGAACAACCACCCATCTGAGAACTAGGTTACATATGTCCCTACTCTCCCCACTTTCCTGCTTCACATCACCCTGTAACCATCTATGGTCACCTACAGAGGCAATCACACCATTTTGCTAAACGACACCCAGAAGTCAAATAGGGTCTGGGTTAAGGCAGATCACAATGAGAGAACTTCAGGTAAGGAAGACCTATAGCCAGTACCACTCCAAGTGAGTCCAGACACCTAGATGGAAATGAGAGAAGTCTTGCAACTCTGGTTTGTTTTCAGATTGGGGTTCAGTACACAGAGCAATAACACTTTCTTTCTCCCATAAACATTTTGCAAGAAACATACTTTTAAAATCCAAAGACAGTCTTTTGGGAGGTATCTTTCTCAGGTTTAGTCTTACTTATAAGCACCTGCAGGACCTGGGATACCTAAAAGTCTTTGAGAGTCTGAAGTTTCTTTATCAGAGGCAAAACCTTTATTCCACAAATAGAGATATTTTAATATGCAAATGTGACTGGAAAAAGTAACCCAAAATAACTGACATTAGATCATCCTTCCTGAGAGTTTTAAAGTAGTGGTTGTGAAGGGGAGTAGGCAGAAGACAGAAGGTGGGAAATGACTGGTTGCAATATAAGACATTATATGGTGTATTTCCTAGGAAGCATAAGCCAAAACAGGATGAATATGCAAGAAATTTATCAGGAAAACTGCCTATGAGAGAAAATGGGAAAGGAGCTAGAAGAAACTTGGAGAGCCTTCAGAGTAACATACAGGCCTGAGCTCAAATAAAGGAAGGAAAGAAGACTTTATGGAAGCTTCTTAGACTGCAGTGCAGTTCTGAGTTCAATAAGGCATTGGGGAATCTCTGAACCAAGATGTCCATTGGGAGTCTCAAATCTCCCCCAAAATAGTCCCTGCCTCATTTAGCCATTGGTTGGGAGCAGCTGAAGGGAGGGCATCATGGCCTTGGCAGAATATAGTTAAGAATCTGTTTTAATACTTGAAAGTTGCTAAGAAAGTAGATATTAAATACTCTCATCACAAAAAAAAAGGTAGTTATGTGAAATGTTTGCCAACCTATTGTAATTATTTTGTAATATATATGGTATCAAATAATCATGTGATTATTTGATCACCTTAACCTTACACATGCTATATATCACCTATATCTCAATAAAGCTGGAAAAAATAAAAAATAAGTTAAAAAGTAACAATTTAAAAAAAAGAAATTTGGGGATGTTCATTAATTATGTTTTCTGTAGTCAGAGACCTGAGACACACATCCGGTGGCTGCCACACAGTAGTCGATGAAAACCAGCATTGTCTCCCATAGCGCTACAACCAGCCCTGCCAGCATCAACGTTAGACAGATTCATTTTTTAGCATCCATCACCAATTTACAAAGAGTCACAACTTGCTTCTAATCTTACACAAAATCCATAAAGACACACTGGGCCAAACAATCTTCTTCATCCCCTAATCATTTTTTGTTTGATTTGCATCTTGGAATTCCCACCCAGGGCCCTTAGAAAATGTGATCTAAAATTGTAAAGTTTCCTGGAGGCAGCCTCTATTCTCTCCTCTATTCTCTCCTTTCTCCCCTTCCCTCTATGGCTGCAGTAAGCCCTGGGTAGAGAAAGAATGAATGATCTCTGGGACTCATACCAGGGAAACCAAGGCTAGGGTGGGTAAGGAAAACGGTGATTCTGGGAAGCCAAAAATAATGTTTTTCTATTTTTTAACATTGCCAGGTATTTACCTAGGCATAGAAGAAAAGGAAATTACATCATTCAATATAGCATTCACTGAGATTTCACTTTCCAAAGAGGTTCTCTTGAGTTTCCCCTGTCTCTTAGCTCCTCAGGGACAAAGTTTTAGAGAGGGTCTGTCTCCCTTTGACCCTGAATTGAGCCTCATTTTCTGTGAAAAGGGGCCCAGGCTCTCTCTGACAAGGTTGACTAAGAAAGCTATTTATTGGCAAATAACTGTTTCGGCTCCCTAATAGCCACCATGAGACTCGACAGGTACCTGGTAAGAGATTTGTGCTTGACTCGAGAGGTGCATTAACAGAACGGAAAGAAACATAAAGTAGACAGTCTTACAAGACTCGCTCTGATAAAGTGCATCTCTGCAGGTCTTGTATTCATTTAAAATATCCTTGAAGAAGTTTGCTATATACTCTGTAATATTTCTAAGTTATAACAGAAAGTAGATTTATAAATTTTATCCAAATCATATAGAACATTTAGAGAATTAATGTGGCCAGACAGGCAAAAATGGGATAAGTAAGTCTACCTAGAGAATAATAATTAAAACGATATTACCCCAAACAGAAAAAAATGAGAGATACTTAATTGTGCTAATTTAGTATTAAATTTTTATTTTAAAGATAAGATTTTATACATAGGCATTAGATGGAAATAAAATAATTTCTTCTTCAAACATACATAGAAATTTGTCTGGGGTATTTTTTCCATACTCTGTAGAGCTGTACTTGTTTTGCATTTATTCCTGAGACCCAAGAGATAATGTTACACTTACCACAGAAATTATTTATCTCATGTATTTTTTTAGGTTTGAATATTCATCAATTCTTGAATAGCAGACTGATTGTGACATTGAAACTATGCATAATTTTTTAAAGATTTCATTTAATAACTAAGTTTAATGTGCATTCAAAACAGGATCTGAGCAGCAGTAGTTCATTCACCTTACCTTGTTTCTTGCTACAGTGTAAGTCAAGTGGCTAGATTAGCTCTCTACCTCCTCACCACTTTGTGCTAAACTCACACTAAAACTCTTCCCTGGACTGGTGAACACATCAGTGCAGCCACCTACATGTCTCAAACTAAATGGCATGGAAAGAGAAAGGAGAATTTACAAAATGCCTACTATGGGTTTAGCATTGTACTAGATCAGTATTTCTCAACTTTTTTTCATTATTGACTCCCCTGCAAGGAAACTGCAGACACTTTCTTTAATCATTCTTCTCTCTCATTAATTTTTAATACCTTGAATATACTCTATATATGTGTGTACTGTATGCAAAACTTTTTTGCCGCCCAAGAACCAGTTTTTACCCTCTTGGGGATGCTATTATCCCCATTAAAAATGAATATAGTATATGCTTCACATTATCCATTGAATTTGATTTGGGGCAGCATAGTTTCATGACTAAAGTATGAATCTGAGCCAGACTGCCTAGATTCAAATCCAAATGCTACCACTTCCTAAAAGTATGATCCTGGACAATTAACTTCAGTGTGCCTCAGTTTCCTATCTGTAAAACAGGGATAAGAAGAGCATGTAATTATTAAGACCATTGTATAGATTAATTTAGTTAATATAAGTAAAATTTTTTAAATAGTGGTCAGCACATAGTAAGCACTACAAAAGTGATTGCCATTGTATAGCAAATCCAAGAATCCTATAATATCGGAATTATAAGTATTATAAACCCAGTCCTAACAAAGAGGAAATCTATGTTCAGGGAAAGATAAAATAAGCAGCCCAAGGTCACACTGTTGGTAAAGGAAGAAGCTGGGACTGAAACTCAGTTCTTCAGACACCAAAATATGCATTTTCTGTCTGTATCACCTCCATTATACTATGAAACTCTCAGATATCTCTGGATAAGTCCTGTCAATGCTTTCCACTGAATGAAATATTCTCCTGCCTTTCACCTCCAATATTTTTAAAAAGCGTATATATCACTTTTTCAAATACCAAGAGACAATGTGTCTTAATCTACCTGGGCTGCTTAAATTAAACATTCTAGTCTGGGTGGCTTATAAACAACAGAAATTTATTTCTCACAGTTCTAGAGCTGGGGAGTCCAAGATCAGGGTACCAGAATGGTTGGGTTCTGATGAAGGCCCTCTGCTGGGTTGCAGACCACCAACTTCTTACTGTGTATTTACCCACAAGGTGGAAGAAGCAAGGGGGCTTTGTGGGTACACTATATCCCACTAATAAGAGCTCCACCCCCATGACCTTATCACCTCCCAAAGGATCCATAACCATATTGGGTATTAGAATTTCAACATGAGTTTGGTGAGGACATGATTATTCAGACTATAGCACCATGCCTTGGGCAGTCTCCCTAGATAGACAGTAGTGCTTTTCCCAGCAAAGGGCACTGAGCTCCTTCATCTCATCTTTAGACAAGAGAGGACATTTGGTGTCATGAAAAGAATCCAAGAAGGTGAAACCAACACTAGGTCCACCGGGTTGTGATCTTGGGCTCATCATCCTCCTCTCTGGTCCTTGTCTTTTCATTTACTCTTTGAGCTGAGCTAGCTCTACAATTCTAGAACTACAAATTCAGAGGTGGCAGTCATGATAGGCATAAGCCCTGGACCATATGAGTCTGTATTTTACCCACATCTACTCAGGAAGCCAAACCCAAAGCCACATGAGCAAGCACAAGCTTCTTGCCACAGTTCTAAGAGGCAGTATCCTGTCCCTGCACCTCTGGCCTATCCCTGCCAAGTCATCCAAACAAGAGGGACCCTAGTCTCATCCCAGACCCACCTGCAAAAATGCAGGGATGGACCAAAAAAAAAAAACTTAAAATAACTCATTAGCAGTTCCAGCCCCTCCAAAGATGCCATGTTTCCTTAACTTGAAAAGATTGAGGAATTAATGAAATGTCATTAGCTATTAACAAATATTATAGTTTTATGTTAATATAATGCAACAAAAGTGCTTATGGCCTATAAAAATGTTAGAGTGACCACCAAGAATTTGTTTAATATTAATTTTTATAATATTTGAGTCATTTTGTGCATGTAGTTTTGTCATTTTTTAAAAAAGCTTAAAATCTCTTGTGAAGATTTTCTCATGGCTTTAAAAAAGTTTTTAAAACTATGGTTTTTCATGTTCCATCATAGGAGTAAGCCATCAGTTATTTTGGTAATTACTCCCTTATTAAACTTTTAGATTGTTTTCATTTTTTTTATAATCTACGTAAATCTACCAGAACCTTCTTGTACATAGATTTGTGTGTGAATTTCTATTTGTTTCCATGGAATAAATTCCTAGAGGTAGAATTAGAGTCAATATAAGTAAATGTATTCAAGGCTCTTGAACATAGTGTCAAATTACTCATTAAAAAGATAATACCAATTTTTATCCCGACCAACAGTATATGAGAGCCAACTATGTCATCTTTGTACCTCAGTTTCCTTGTCTGAAAATTGGAGACAATAACAGCATGTACCACATAAGGTCATCACTCTGATTTAGTTAATATAACTAAATAAAGTATTTTAAATCATGCCTACAGTCTTGTCACCTAAACTCTGTCATTTTTCAAAATATTCATCAATTTATTAAGTTAAAAAATAATTATTATTGCTTTAATTTATATTTCTTTGGTTATTATTGGGGTTGAAGATGCTTCCATATCTCTTTTTTGTGTGAAGTATTTGTCCATGTCCTTTGCTCATAAAAGGAGAATTTTCAAAAATCCCCCAAATAATGCTTTTTTGATGCAACCTAGGTAATGATTCTTAAAGCTGCTGGAAATTTTTTAACACATCTTTGAGGCTCAAAATTTCAAACAGGTCCTAATTTTTCATTTCTCAGCTTTTGTTTTATGGCTGTTATTACTTACTTTCCTGCAAGACCAATAGAGAAAGAAATCAGCAGAGGTTTGAATTTTTTAATGCCTTTTGGCATTAGCCATACCTGAATCAGCCTATCCCGTCATAAGGAGGTTCATCATCTGTTATTTAATTGAAAGGACTGTAGGGAAATAATAAAACAGCATTGTGCAAAGGAATAAATATCTGCTCCCAAGACTCTCAAACAGCCAGACTCTCAAGGCTTCTTCACTGTGGTTTCTCAATCACACCTATACCCTGGGAGAATTCCTAAGAGGATTAATCAAAAGGCAGATCCCAAGGCCTCTCCTCACACCTACTAACTTAATCTAGAATCTGCCTTTTTCACAATGATTATCTCAGAATTCCAATGCTAAAGTATGTCTTATTTGCCAAAGCACATGGTTTGTATTCTGTCTTACAAAGAATAATTAAATGAAAGGTAGAGTCTTTGTCAAAACTATTATAAGTTTCTATCAAAGTTGAAGCTTTATTTCTGTTAAGCATGAAATTCCCAGTAATTTGTTACCTGATCAACGTCAATAAATAGTCAGAGAGACTTGCCCCTCACCGCACTCCCTACTCCTGTTTCTAGCTGTGTGACTCTAATAAGTTACTTAATTTCCTGCCTCAGTTTCCTCATTTGGAAAGGGGTAAATCATGATACCTGTCTCACAGAATCATTCCAAGAACCAACTTAGAAAGTGTTTAACAATTTATGGCATCAAAAATAATGTCAGTTATTATATTGGTGGGATAAAAATTTATGCAGCAGAGAAGGAGAAATCTACCTGTAGCAACAATAATTATGGAACACCACAGTTTACCAACCACTTTTACAGGCAATATCTTCTTTGATCCTCTGAACATTTTGGTGAGATGAAAAGAAAACATTTTATTATAATATCCCTTTTACAGTTTTAAGCAACTGAAGGTTGACCATGGCTATAAAGCTATGTAGTTAGTGAGTGGTAGAGCTTGAACTTCTGACTCTAGAACTCAATATTTCAACACTTGTTAAAAATATAAAAGCATAGTCTCCTCGAGACTCTATAGTTCCTATAGGCATTTTACAATCACAAAGATTCTCTAGTGTATTCAGTCCAAAAAATACATTCTTCAGGGTTTACAAAGTACAATAAAAAGCAGGTAATAAAACTGAAAGCAATTATCATTTTCCCCAGAATCTTAGCTTGTTTTAAATTACTTTCAAGGTTACCTACAGTTCAACAGAAATCATCATGGCTGTTTTCAAAACTTCTATTTCAAAGCTACAGACACTATTTAAGAAAGGTTTAAAGGACAACTCAAAATGCCCTCTCTTCCTCTAAGACCTCATAGCCTCTCACACTATTTAGGTTCTTTCCTGGTTCTTCTTAGAGCACCCAAGCACCTTTCTTCTTTGCTTTAAAGAGAATTTGTGTAATATTCATGGCAAGATTTAGGTCCAATATATCAAAATGTAATTCCTCTATCCTGAAGTAAAACCTAATGAAAACACATCTTTTTATTCAATTCTTGGCACTTCTGATGTATATAATGTTCTCATCTGCAGCATTTTTCTTTAAGTTTCTCTACAATCAAAAAAATTATCTGAAGAATCATAAAACTATGGGAGAAGCAATTCACTGAGATTGTAAACAACATATCACTCTTCACGGATCAATGCATCATTTGAATATAGCCTCTTTCTATATTCCCAGCTTCTAGTCAAGACCATTCATAGTTCAGCACTTCATAATTACATACAATTAACATCTTGAAGGCTGAGCAGCAGAGTGACTAGTAAGCACCAAGAGCTACAAATCTGTTTAGCAGTAGTTTATATTTTTTCTCCCTTGATTTTTTTTTTATTGTTGTTTTGCTTGTTGCTTATTAGCATACCTCTGGGGAATATTTCAAAAATGTAATGTTAATGAGCAAACGCTTGTGAGATTGCTAGCCATTTCAAAAACTTTCTTTCTTTCCAGGGCACAAAAAAGGGAAAAATGAACTGACACATTGTTATGCACCAAAATAGAATTATGCAGAAAATGGAAAATTATGCAAAAATATTATTTATGCAGAGCACATCCCTGAAGAATTCATGGTGTCATTGATTAGTAGTAAGAAAGAAGGAAAAGATCTGAATATCACTGTCTACTAAAGAATCTTATTAATATGAGAACAATCTGGATATTTCAATAAAAGAGAAAAGAGTTATTCTGTCCCTAAGCTCACAGACTAAAAGACAGGACAATGAGCTGGAGGGGTAAAGGAAGTAAAGATCTGCAAGGAGAGTAAATGTACAAAGGCCTGTCAGAGACTCAAAGCTTACTATATGACACTAATACAATAATAAAAACAACAATAACATGGACATAGTTAACATTTATTGAATGTTTACTAGGTCATGGGCATTGTTCTAAATACCTCACATGCATCATTTCATTTTATTCTCATAACAATTCTGTAAAGTAGGTAAAGTTATTGACCCATTTCACAGTTGAAGAAACTAAGACTCAAAGAATATAGATAATTTTCCCAAGGTCACATAGTGAGTAAAGGAGCAAAGACATAATTTGAATCCAGAAGCTATTCTGAAGCCCCTTCTCTTCTTGCTAAACAATGGGGCAGCACTGGTAAGGAGTTCTAGAGCCACACGTCTAAATTCTCAGTTTTATAGGCCCTGTGAAAACTGATGAAAACAATGAACATTTCCTCTGGAAAATGTATATAAGTCCATGCCAAATTTTGCAAATAATTTCAAGGGTATAGGAATCCCTTGAGGTACATTTCTTGAGGTACATCCCTTGGAATCTTGGGAAGAACCCTGCTCTAAATGAAACTAGCAATGAAATTGACATATTGGATTGATTCCAGACACCCACAATGCAAACAATTGCTCATAAATCACAAGCCATTATGCCTGAGGTATGGTGGGACACAAGACATATGTACTATCACTTTTCTTTTCAAGAGAACTCAAGAATATGGCCCATCCTTTTGCAATCTGATCCTGTGCTAAGGTTTTGTATTTACAATTATATGTTAGAACCTTGTGGTTCTAATTTGTTCAATTGGCACTTATTTAATGCTTCCTCTCAGTGTCCTTACTACTCAAGAGCAGTTATCATACTGCTTATAACAAATGGAAGAAAGGAGGTGGGAAGAATTAGGGAGGGAAGAAAGTGGTTTTTAATCATCACCCTGCTATAGAACTCTTCCATTCCCAGGTCTCATCATGTCCTCTTTTTTCTCAGAAACTTTATTCTTACAATAAAGTTTAGAAACTTTAAGGAACAAGTAACAACCTAACAAAACAATTCCGTTTCCTTTGCAAAAATTTAATAATTATATTGGCAATTTACCAATATTTCCAGCACACTCACATGGAGTCAGTATTTCCCCCATGAAGGGATTTGAGGGCCATGTCCAATGTGCTGAAATCCAGGCCCAGCCCCAAGATGCTCACAGCCTAAAAGCTATGTAAGAAGACAAGATGGAGTGAGAAACTCTTCCTGCCAGATATTTACAGGTTCTTGGAGGATAAATAGGGATTGGTCAGTAAAGAAAAAAGAAAGAGCATGGCAGGTGGAAGGAAGAGCAGAAGCAATAGCATATAGTGGTGGGGGGAGACCATGGTAAGTTCTGAGCCCTGAAAGATGGACTGGGGCCAGATAATGAAATAGCACATACCTTAAACCAAGAAATTAGAATTGTATTATTTAAGCCATTAGTTCTCAAACTTTAGTGTCCATAAAAGTTATCTGAGTACTTGTTACAAATATAGATCCCCAGGCCTGCTCCCAGAGCTTCCAAATCAATAGGTGCATATTTGACAAGTATGTGATTCTAATGCAAGTGGTCTACAGACCACACTTAAAAAAAAAAAAACTGTTGAAAGAAAGAGGACGGCTGCTAGGAAATTAAATAGTTTGCTGACAAAGATGTCTTTATACCCACAGAGGATAGTGCACACACAGCAATTCAATGCCCCATTTAGCCCTAGTGATTCCTGGGGGTTACAATCCCATCCAAAGATATTTGCCTTTATATCAGGAGATGAGGCCAGAAACAGTCTCCCCCTCGTTTAGGACAACCACACACACATGGCGCATACCTGGGAGGACCTACCTTTGAAAAGTGCCTGGCCTTAGTAGGTGCTCAGTAAAGGTGGTAAACAGGATCTCCTCCGCAGAAGGCAGAACTCCAAGATTCTCATTTCAGTGACTTCAAAAATTTCATAGTAACAAACACCTAGCAAAGATTATCATTTCCCCAGGACAATGCAATTGAAAGAGCCATCCCCTATAATGGTTTTATTCTGCCTTCTTTATAAAGGGGGTTTCCGAAGTTCTCCTTTGGAGAGAAGTTGTATGAAGGCAATATCTTTCTAAGCTTCTATCAGGGAGTTTCTGGCTGCTACTGATTGAGGTGGGAAGACAGTGCCTGGATCTTAGTGATGATTACTATCTACAAATGTCAATGAGAGTCTGAGCTGCGTACCTGAGAAGTTTAAGATTTACTCTCCCAAATACCAGCAGATCAGCAACATTCATTTAGCCTCTTTGAAGAGCTGTTGAGAACTTTTATATCTCACACCCAGTGAGCACAAGATTCACTCTCAGAGGCACCAAACAGCCTCCAAAATAGGAATGCATGACTCACTCCCAGACTTGCCGAGACCTGATCCTATTCAAAGGCTTTCATTGATGGTTGAACTTTTCATCTTTAAAAAATAATTTAACTCCCAATGCCAGGGATCCCTTAATGCAGCCCACCTCTATGCTTGACTCTCCTGCTTAGGAATTCATCACATTCCAAGGTTTAACTCTCTCAGCCTCACCACTTAGAAGAAATATGTGATGTCCCTTGATCAGCTGTTGGGACCTAACAACATAAATATTTGCCAAGGGTCACTAATAGTCCACTGCTTTCCGCTTAAATAGATAAGGTTTCTCACAAGACATCCTCAAAACTCTGTTCAGTGTTTACTTCGCTAAAACACTCCATTATTGCATATTGAATGAGAGAAAAGACATGAGGAGAATTCAATTTTGTGGTGATTAAATGCAGAATAACTGTTGAAATTATTTGCATTTGTCTGAATAACACTAACTTTTAAGACTATGTCATTTAAAGCAAATTATTGAATATTATTTTTCTGGCAATAATAATCAGGCATTTTTCATAAAATGGCTCCCTTGCAAGAAAATCGCCAAATAATGGCACAAAAAAAACACCCAGTTTTAAATACAATGAAGGTATTAAGGAGGTAAAGTCAAGATTAAAATAGCTCTCATGCTGTGGATACAGACTAGACTCACTGAAATGATGTCTTGCTGTTCCCAGGCACACTGGGAGCCTATGCTGAGGTGCTAATGGGCCCCACACAGGCCTTTAGAGTGGCTTCCTCACAGGGGTCTGTAATAACTGGGCTTAGGGGCTTACCAGATGAAGTAAACGCAGGGCACAGCTCCTTGTGAGAACAAAAGCTTCTCTGCACCAGAGGAGACACGCAGGCTTCTGCCTAAGTCTTGGGCAGGTCTGACAGACAGTCTGTTTGCCCCATTATTACCTGAGGATAACAAAATATACTCCATGAATGCCACACGAAGTCTCCACACAGTCACATGGTAGGCCCAAGGAACTCTGGAACCCCAAAGCAAATTATTTTCCTATTGCTAGCTGGCTTCCCTTTATCCCCATCAAGAAAGAGGGCTGAGGGCAGGGTCCCTTAACAGAGAATCACCTTTTTAGAATTAATTCTTATGTTATTCCTCCCCCACAACCTGGACCCATAAAAAGCTACCTCTGATTCTTGGTAATAACATCTGAGTTTTATTTTACAATAAGAACTACAGATTTAGAGCTTCTGGTAAAGATGGCAGAGTAGGTAAAAACTGTGCTTGCCTTCCTCTCACAACTACATCAAAATTACAACTACACTACAGGATTACCATCATTAGGAGTCATCCTGAAGTCTAGCTGAAAAGAAGTCCTACAGAAGAGGACACTTTGAGACTGGTAGGAAGGGAAGAGAGGAAAGATGGGCTGGTCCCACACCTGCAAGTGGCAGTTGAGAAGTGGAGAAATATCATGACTGTAGCAATCCTCCCAGAAAAGCAAAGAGTCCTGCCCCCACACCAGAGTGCCCAGCCCAGGATTCCAGTGCCAGAAAGAGAAGTCCCCAAAACCTCTGGCCATGAAAACTAGCAGAGATCGTGGTTGAGACTAAGGGCATCTGGAATGGCAGACATTCCTCTTAACTCATTTCCAATTTGCCCCAAGAATAGTTGCTGGTGTTGCTTGCGGCTGCAGCATTTACCCATGATAACTAGCAGATTACAGTCCTAACCTTAGCCCCAAACTTTATCATAAAATATCTCACGTTTATTATTATTTTTGTATCACTCTAGTATATTGATAGTCTTTGGAAACAAATACTATCATTCCATTTATAGCATTCTGTTTTTAGTAGTGGTATTCCCATTTACAAATATAGTAATTCTTGATTGTTGAAAATGTCAAATCCTAGAAAACATAGTATTCTTATGCATGATATTAAATTAATGCTGGCAGTGACTGAACTCTTTTTTCTAAATGGGAAAGGAGTAAAGGGGTAATACACAGAATTACTGACTGACTCACTCACTCTGAGCTCCAGTGCTGGGGCAGCAGCTCAGCAGGCACGAGAGACAAATAAGAAGGAATTAAATTATCTAGCTTCAGAATGATGGCTGGAGAAGCAGCTTTCTCCCAGACAGAAGTTCTGGAAGAAGCCGTCATTCCTTTGTTGAGCCCTCCCGCACCAAATAAGTTGACACAGGCGATCACCATATCTGAGTCTCCATCACCCTAGCTAACTGAGTTGCCCTACCTGATGATTTCCTGAGACCTCACCTCTCCCAACTTGAGTTCCACACAAGTCCCTTCCAGTGGATTTTCCATACAAATGGCCTGTCTTGGTTTGTGCTGTGGACTTTCCTAAAATCTTTCAAAGGTTCACAAAACCTAAACAAATAGCATCCGGCCTCAGCATGCCCCATACCTCTTGCTAAGCAGCCCCAAGCCCAGCACTAGCAACAGCCAGCTTTGGGTCACAGCTTGGCCTCTCAAGGCACCTCCAAGACCATTGTGAGTGTTAACAATCTGCAGATTGCTTGGTTCTCATGCTAGGTGGCCCTGGGCAGGGCACAGGCTGCAGCTGAACTAGACCTGTGGCACAGCCCCTCCCAGGAAGCCCCAGCCTGCATGCTTGGTAGTCAGCTTCAGTCTGAGCTGGAGCACCACCTGGAGTTACATCTGAGGACAACACACCCAAAGGACAGACTGGGCAGGCACAAAGCCCTGCTAAAGTGAATCCTGATCTGTAGAGTCAGCCCCTGCACAACCGTTCTTCCACTTGTCATGGCCAGTAATCATAATCAGTCAGCCTGTGGGTCAATCCCTCCCACTGACATGCAAGTAGCAACCAAGGCTCAACTACAGCAGGAAGGCACATATAATCAATACCAAAGACATATCAGTAGCATCCAGCTCAGGTGACCAGGGAAGCCTATGCCACTGAGCCCCACAGTACACCTATTACATAAGACCACTCTACTAAGACTGGGAGACATAGCAGCCCTACCTAATCCATAGAAATAAACACAAGGAGGCAGGAGAAATGAGGAGACTAAGAAATATGCCTTAAATGAAAGAACAGAACAAAGCTCCAGAAAAATAACTAAACAAAATGAAGACAAGCAACTTAGATGATACAGAGTTCAAAACACTGGTTCTAAGAATGTTCAATGAACTTAGAGGAAGTCTAGATAAAGTCAGTGAGAACTCTAACAAAGAGATAGAAAACATAAAAGTGGAGATGGAAAATAAAAAGAATCAGTCAGAAATAAAGACTGCAATAACCTAAATGAAGAATATCTTAAGAGGAATCGACAGTGCATTAGATGAAGGGGAGGATATGAATCAGCAATTTAGAAGATAAAGTAGCAGAAAACATTCAATCAGAACAGCAACAAGAAAAAAAAAATCCAAAGAAAGAGGAATAGTTAGGGGGGCTCTGGGACATCAAGTGTACCAACATTCACATCATAAGGATACCAGAAGGAGAAGGGAAAACAAGGAATTGAAAAAACTTTTTAAAGAAATAATGACAGAAAACTTCCCTAACCTGGTGAAGAAAGTAGACATACAAACCCATGAAGTGCAAAGAGTCCCAAAAAAGATTAACCCAAAGAGGCCTCCACCAAGACACATCATAATTAAAATGCCAAAGGTTAAAAACAAAGAGAGAATCTTAAAAGCAAGAGAAAACCAATTAGTTACCTACAAAGGAGCTCCCATAAGATTTTCAGCTGATTTCTCAACAGAAACTTCACAGCCAAAAGGGATTAGAATGAAATATTCAAAGTGATAAAAAGCAAGAACCTAAAACCAAGAAAATTCTACCCAGAAAAGCTATTATTTAGAAATGAAGGACAAATAAAAAGCTTTCCAGAGAAGAAAAAACTAAAGGAGTTCATCACCACTAAGCCAGTACTACAGAAAATGTTGGAGGGACTTCTTTCAGAAGAAGAAGAAAAGGACGAAGAGATCTAAAACATGAATAATAAAATGACAATAACTACATATCTATACCAAACTACTTTAAATGTAAATGGATTAAACGCTTCAATCAAAAGACATACAATGGCTGAATGGATAAGAAAACAAGACCCTCACAAATGTTGCCTACAAGACTCACTTCAGATCAAAAGACACACCAGACTGAAAGTAAAAGGATGAAAAAAGATGTTGTATGAAAATGGAAATAAACAAACAAAAAAAGCTGGGGCAGCAATGCTTATACCAGACAAAATAAACATTAGAACAAAGATAACAAGAGGCAAAGAAAGACCCAGTTATCCCACGTCTGGGTATTTATTCGAAGGACACAAAACACTACTCTGAAGGAACATGTGAATCCATGTTTATTGCAGCATTATTTACAGTAATCAAGATATGGAGGCAACCTGGATGTCCATCATATATATGTGATGAAATATTACTGAGCCATAACAAAGAATGAAAGTTTGTCATCTGTAACAACATAGATAGACCTAGGGGGATTTATGCAGAGTGGAGTAAGCCAGACAGAGAAAGACAAATGCCATATTATTTCACTTAGAAGTGGAATCTAAAGAAGAAAATAAACAAACAAACAAAACAAACAAACTCACAGATACAGAGAACATTTGATGGTTATCAAATGGGAAAAAAGTTTAGTGTTGTGTAAAAAAGGATAAGGAATTAAGAATTGATAGTTACAAAATAGACATGATTGTAAAGTATAACATAAGGAATATAGTCAATAATGTTATAATAACTATGTATGGTGTCAGATGAGTACTGGATTTATAAGGGTGATCACTTTGCAAGTTATATAATATCTAATCACTATGTTGTATACCTGAAACTAATATAATATCATATTCCATCTGTAATTTAATTTTTTTAAGTATTAAATGAAAAAAAACTGCTGAAAGGGATAAAAGACATCTTAATAAACAGCAATGATTTCTATTTTTAGGGAAAAACTACAGATTTTAAATTCCTTCCAATTCATTTCAGATACTGCTTCCAAATTTGTCTTCAATCCAGTTCCACAAGTGTGTACTGAATGTCTTCATAAACCTATATCTTCCCAATACTAGTCAGATCAAGAACAAGACATTTCTCTGATGATCAAGGCCATCTGTGAGCCAACCTCATCTTATGTTCAACCACATCCACTTCTCTTCCTCATCAGCCATCCTTCCCAGAAGGATATCCTTCAATAGCTCCACCCCAGCAGACTCCACCAACTTCAGAACTGCCACATCGTCCCTCCATAGAGTTTTTTCTGTTCTTCCTGTGATGTGTCATGTTCATTCCCAGAAATCTCTGTCCAGATAGGCCCCATCTTGATCACTCTCAATTTTTTCCTACATTTCCTTCTAAGTGCTTCTCATAATTTATCCCACATTCAGCAGATTTTGCTGAGAGCTGCTAATCTACAATGATCTGTCCCTTCCAGTATTTGACTCTTTTAAAAATCCAATTTTTCTCTTTGGTTTCATATATGTACATATTCTTCCCACTAGGATTTGAAATTTTTAAAACTAGAAAGCAAGCCTTTTACTGCTTTTCACAGATTCACCCCACATTCATCTCGTGTTTACTATGTGCCAGTCACACTGTCTCTCAAAGGATCGAAAATAATACCTACTATAAAATATGCACTGAATAAATAAACAAACATTTGTTGGCTTACTAAATAAATTCAGAATCCAACAGGCTCATTTGGATTCCATAGTTACTTTTATTCTTGTAGGGAAGAAAATTCTAATAAATGCATACACATTCATTCTGAGTATATTTTTAACACATGGGAGGCTATCTCTGCATGAGCGGGGATGGCATCATTTTAAGCATTGAGCTTGATACTCAGTAACAGGGAGGACAGTGTTCTGAAATTACATTTGAAACAAAAGGGACTGATGGCCCTGTGTTAAAGTCTGATACTCAGTCACGTACACCACACTGCACCTCCATCACCTGTCCCTTTTCCATGGTCAACATATCATTTCTTCCACACTCTAGCATTGTCATCTCAGCACTGGAAATGCCTTAGCTTCTCACAAAACAGGATGTTGTTTTTTAGAGGTTTTTCTTGTGTACCAATTAGGAAACTGTAATAAATTTTTTTCTGCCAGTTTGTTCCAAGATCATGAAGCATTCCAGTATCTTCCATTTTGACCAAATTCACCCAGAAAATAAATTATTTAGAAAAAGAGGAAGTGTATGTATGCATGCTGGAAAATGGAAACTTGTCTTTGTTTACATAAAATTCTCTGTATTCAGTTAAGCTGTTTGGGTTTTGTGTTTCTTGTAAGAAATAAAATACAACACAGAAAGTCTAGACTTTCCTGGAATTGGGCAGGCCTGTGGATCTTGTTTTATTGTCCATTTACTGAATCTTTTATTATCAATATTTTATTCTTTCACTATGTTTCTGTTGTAGTAATGGAAAAGCTTTCTGCCCTCTAGGAGCCAAACACTACAACTAATAGATCTGTTAACGAGATCTTTATTAAATTAGCAAAGAATCCAGTTTTATCTTTCATAAACAGCACTTTTTTATTTAAATGCACTTAAAAAGACTGTAAGAGTTGTGTAGCTTCTCCATACCCTACTGTGGTAGGCAGAATAATGACCCAAAAGATCTCCACATCCGATCCCCCTGAACCTGTGAATATGGTGCCATATATGGGAAAAAAAGTCACCAAGGTTAAGAACTTTGAGATGAAGAGAGTGTCCTGAATTTTTTGGATAGGCTCAATCTAATTATATAAGTCCTTTAAAATGGAGAAACTTTCCAATCCATGGAGAGAGAGAAGGGGGAGGTACAAAGACAGAAGAAGGATCAGAGAGATGAAACATTAGAAAGGACTCGACTGGCCATTGCTGAATTGAAGATTAAGGAAGAGACACAAACCGAAGATTGCAGGCAGCCTCTAAGAACTGAAAAAGGGAAGAAAATATATTCCCTCTAGAACCTCCAGAAAGGAATGCAGCCCTCCCTATTCCTTAGTCTTCACCCAGTGAGGACCATGTTGGACTTCTAAACAACAGAACTGTAAGATAATAAATTTCTATTGTTTAGCCCACTATGTTTGTGATCATTTGTTACAGCAGTGATAGAAAAAAAAAATACACAAACTCAGCTATTCCTTTGACTTCAAAGCCAATCAAATGTGAAGTTCTTCTAGCAAGCTAGAGAGTGTTCACTAGAAATGGCCTGGCTTACTATTGCAGTTCTTTTTACATATGCTATTCAGTTGCTGGCATGAAATAACATAAAGGAATGAAAAGTAATGACTGGATGGATGGATGGATGGATGTCTAGTGATTGTAAATTCCAAATACATGCACAAAAAGTGTTGGAGGAAATAGGAAAACAATATACTGGTTTATGGATTATACAGGTTATGAATTATATGATCATTAAGAAATATTAAGCCAAACCAATCTCCCAAAAGAGAGTCTCTATTCCTTTATTTGTAGCAATTATATTTATAACTAGGAAGCCAATATATGGACTGGTATTATTTTGCTAAAGACATTAAATAATTACTATAATTTGATGGTCTATTGTGGTAAAATAGTACTAGGCACAATTCTTTGTAAGAAACTTGGTTAAAATAGGCTGAGAATACCCCAAAGTAGGAAAAAGAAAGGCTTAATATATAAATACCTGGTTGATATAGCGCTACAATAAAAATATAGTGGACAGGCTGAGGATACTGAAGTCCAACCTAATTATCTAACCATCAATTAGGTAGAAGCACTTGGAGTTTGAAGCTACTTGTTTCTTCAAAATGGCACAAACTCAAGCCCCATTGCACAATTTACATAGAACTAAGGTTTATTCTTTTTAACACTGCTGTTGTGATAGATCCTCTTTTCCAGAAAATTCATTAATCAAGGTATCAGCATATATTGTAAATTTCCAAAATTGTGTTCTGGCAGTGGTAGAAGAGTGAACCAAAACAACCACAGTGAGATTTTCGATTCATTGAGGTTTCTTTGTAATTGGCTATGTAGTGGGAAAATTCCTGGTTGCATTTGCTCTCCTCAAAAAAACAACTAAACTCATAGAATTGCAAGTAATATCTCCCCCTGAGGTTTTAAAATACAGATTAAAATGTTACAGATTTAAGGAGAACTTGATTTTTTTCATTCACAGTTTAGTTTATTTTTTCACGTTTGGCAAATTGCCAGATGTCAAACCCTATGATGATAATAGTGATAGATCTCCCCAATTGCCATTCAAAGAAAATTAAAACATTCCTACCCTTAGTGTTTCTTCAACAAGTACAGCCAAGCATTCTTGTCAAATGTGAGCAAAACGGAAAGGCACCTTTGGGAAGTTTTGTCTAAGTATAATCAGAACCTAAACCAGAGAAATCAGACCATATGTACATCTGGAGATTTCAACACCAGTATTGTTTGATTGCACAAACAATGGTGCTTGTATTACCTCAGTAAGCTGATTTTTTATTAGGATACTAATGTCAAAGGAAACTTCTGCTCAGTCCATCTGATATTTCTCAAGTCAAATTGAAAGAAAATTCTCTAATTATCATTATCACAAGACTCAGATATTCAGGGACCATTCCAAGTTCCCAACTTTCCATTTTACAATCTCCAAAGCCAATAAAATGTCCCCCTAATTATGATAGTTCTATATCTAAAAATATATACTGCACACTCTACACACTCAAAACAACACAAAAGTGTTACTACAAAAGCTGATATTTTTATATTGAAGAAGTGTTACCACATTCCTCATCAACTTGTCTTTAATGTGTGAAACCCTTTCAAGACAGATTTTCAAATCAAAAATGATCCATATGATACCTAGTTTTCCAAAAAAAAAAAAATGAAACAATAGATACAAATGCAACAAATTCTCTACTTCTATGCTGGAAAGACTATTCTCAGATTACACAAAATCCATTGAAGAGTTTTCAAAAGATAGTAAAGCAAACCTTTCTCCTTCCTAGATTGTTATTAAAACCTGAATAGGTGAGGTTCTCCATGATACATGAAGATAGCCAAAAGTGAAATGAGGCGGGTGAGTTCCAGGTCCCAGAATCTGGGGCCCTCGGATTTGGTTCTGGCCATTTTTTGCTACTTCAGACCCACAGCCTATACTCTCTACCCACATCAGGCTCTGGCCTGCGGCCCTGAAGACTCTTCACTTCATGAGCAAACATACACCTGTTTAGTCCCCTGTCCTAACCCCAGCGCTTTCTGCCCACTTCTGACTCTGGCAACAGTCCTGTGAGCTCTGCAGGCCGGGAGGGGTAATCAGCCCCATTTCCAGCAGAGGAAGCTGAAGTGCCCAGCGAGTGATTTAAGGTATATGTGCCTGTGTGAATGACTGGTATCCTCCTTTGGGTCACTCTCCTAAGTTTAATAATTTGAATAAAAAGTCTGTCCCACCTAAAACCATGGGCCAGCCAGGGCCCCCTGCTTGCTCCCAAATACTTGTCACATTCCACGGCGGGCCCTCTCCCTGGCCCAAGGAACATTGGTAAAGGCAGCTGCCCTCCTGACAGAGATGGACTCCTTGAGACAGTGACTTCATTTCTTACCCAATAGCAAAGCCCTTGGGCCCCTCCCAGCCCCAGTTAACCAGTTCTCACTTAGAGCCTGTTCACTTTTGAAAGATGAATGAAAAAGTAGATGGGCGTTAAGTAGAAGGAATTCATTCTCACCCTTCGAGGATACACAGGCTCCTCCCCTTGCTCCTGTTTTCTCCTACCTGGCCCCCTCGCTCCATAGTGTTACTAGCCTGGCCCCTGTAGGCATAGAATTTGCAGCCCTGTCTGGCTTTTGTATATCTAACTGGGCCTTCCAAGGGGTAGTCGCCCCTGTGGCATCTCTGCTCCTCAATGGCTGTGTGACCTTGAGGTAGCTACCTGGTCTCTCTGGATGAGTGTCATTTTGTCATCCTTAAAATTGAGGCAATAAAACTTTCCTCATAGGAGAAAAAAAGAATGAAATGGAATATGAAGGTCATCATACTTCTGCTGGCTTCCTCCCCACCCAATCCCCCACTGTGTGAAGAACCATGTACCCAACAGACAGTGAAATCAGAGCAGCCAAAAAAAAAAAAAAAAAAAAAAACAGTAAAAGATCTAGTATAGTTCAGTACCAAAAATGTTTGCAAAAAAATGGGAATGCAAAAGAAAAGTACAAATGGTATGAGATTTTATACTCTGAACTCACAGAATTGTAAGTAGCAATTTATGTTCAGGAATAATCCTGGCTTCCTGGCTATTCCTGGCTTGGCTTTAGGTACAAGCAGTCACTGAGAAATGTCAGACTTTTGTGCTTAACTTCAATAGCAAGATTCAAGATGCTGAAACCAGTTTCAGGTGGGTGAGACTGGTATAGTATATGGTTGAAAGCCTACGGTTTAAATACCACATCTGCCACCTACCAGCAATGATTTAATCTCTTAAACCTCAGTTTCTCATCTACAGAGATAATAATAGGATCTATCTCATAAGATTGTTATAAATACATCATACAAGTCCCCTAATATATACTGGAAAGTTAAATGTAAAACATTAAATGGAGTTCAGGTAAAACATGATTGATGTGAGAAGGAAGATTAGGTAACAGAGCTGAATATAAACCTTAGCATGAGGAGGGATCCCCAGCAAGATGAGGGGAAGAAAAAATGGGATGCTTCTGGTAGGAGTTCACAGAAAGATGAATGTAAGCTGAATAGTAATGTGTGATTACTAGAAAGACAGAGATGTGACTACTATTTGAACCAAATTTGAATGCTTATTAGGCTGAATACAGACACAGAAAACTGAAAAGAGTATTGCAAACATGTACTCACTCACCTTCCTTGTTTGAGAGATAAAAAGCCAAGAAGCTGAAAGAATAATATTTTACTGTCTAAGCCCCCATATCCCAGGGATCTTTGAGCTGCGATTGACATGAGGAGGTGCTGAGGTCTGGGGCAGAATCCCAGGGTCAGTCCATATGAGGATCACCAGAACTACAGGGTTCCATGGGATGATGCTCCTGGGGCTTCTTTAAAAACAAATAACTGACAACGGTAAAGCCGTACCTACCACAGAGCCTGGCCTGCTGGAACTATGTACCTTTCAGAAGACAGTCTACTACTTGGGAAGCACCAGCTTGTGCCCACTTTACAAGTGTTCCAAATGGAGAACTGTAGAAAAGAAGTTAAAGACCTCACCCCTTTGATACACAGACCTCTTCCATAACTGAATTGTTTTTACATAATAACCTGATCGTTTCATAGTATTCAAAGATGGTACTGCAATACCATCCAGGTGCACGAGTATTGGTGAATAAACTCAAGTGTTTCTATGTAGAGCTAAAGAATGTCAGTCAGTCTTATTGAGTACATAAAGCTCATCACGTGCCAAGCAATGTAGCTGCTTTTCATCAAAGGATGAACCCAAGCAGATAAACAAAACAGGACATGTGCCTCCAAAATGGCAGGAAGACACAGGTTTTTGCTCCACCCTAACACATTATGTGACTTGGGTCGGTCCCTTCTCTGGGCCTTAGTTTTCTCACTTGTAAAATGAAGTATTGGGATTAGACAATCATTAAAATTCTTTCCAGAACTTTACATTTATGAATCATGGTGGGGTTTTTTGTTCTTGTCTTTCCTGATATGACACTCTTTCCTGCTATGACATGATTCAGCACTACATCCAGGACCACAGAAAATGTCAGGGAAAGTTGGCTCTTTGCCCAGAAATAGTCATGAATGGATAATGGGGCCTTTCAATGTTGAGATGGGGAGAAGGAAAACCTTTCCCCTAGCTTAGAGAGGGTGGAGACACCATCTGGCAGCAGAATGCAGAATGTGGATCTAATTTCTTCCTTGTACTTCCTAACCCTTCAGTCCAAAGCTGCCTGAGGCAGTTACTGACTTAGGAAGAAAGTACTAGAAGCTGAATCTATTTCAATTAAAACTATCAACAAGTCTGACTGTGAGGAATGTTTATTAAAAGAAATAAATAAATTCTGCAATGTGCCTGAACTACAGATTGTCTGCAAAGTGGTCCATGTGGTACGGCCACATAAACTTTATTACCTAGTAAAATCTGTGCCTTACAATTCCTGGCAAGGGCCTTCATTTAACTAACTCAGACTTCTTTTTTCTCTTTGCTGGCCCAGATATAGAAGAATTATAATCATTCAATAATATATTAGGCACTTGCTTTTTGTAGTGGGTACTGTTCTTTATACTGTTTCAATGTTTTGTCACATAATTTAACTGCCACCTGAACAAGGAAGCAACCGTTCACATTTTTATACAACTTAGCTGAAGATTCAAACTAAATTTAAGATCATTTTATTCTTGGAAAGTCCTTTTTTCTTTTGGACCTTAGATTCTCTACTCTCTTTGATATATATATGTTTATATAATCAGCACAGATATGATTATTTATTTTAAGTTTGGATTTTTTCTGAAATATATTGTCTATTGAGTTCAAATAAAATGAAAAACAGTATTTCAACACCTCACTAGTTTTGGAACTTGAATTCTGGATGACAAATCTTACTTTTTTTTTTCATTTTCTTTGAATTGTTAAAAACTGTGCATTTGTGTTCTTTTAAATTTATAGTAAGCTCTGAAATTATAATGCAATAGCTTTAAAATAGTCCAAAGTGCCTTTAAAGGGAATGAATTATCATGGAAAGTAGCAAGAAAGGCACTGAACATTATTTGGAATGTAGTTTTGTTTCTGTTTTAGTTTTTCCTTTGCCAATGGCTCCATTAAGATATCACTCCATCAGTCTCTGCTGGATAGCAAGTATACATTCATCCATGAACTAACCAGTCAGAGAAGAGCAGAGAGCTCTAATCTTGGAGAGCTGTGTTCCCCTTGAGAAAAAAGAAGCTTTCTGTCAAATGGTTCCTAATCTCACCAATGGTAGAGATACCATATAGGACAGTTTCATCACTCTTTTCATAAAATGTGTTTCATGCCTCTTCCCTTGCCCCTTCTGTAAGAGCTCCACTGAACATCAAGACTTATAGCCTCCTCTAAATAAATGAGAAGATATTTTACAACACAGGGTATGATGAAGTGAGGTGCTACTAAATCCTTCAGCCTTCCAGAAGCACATGATATGGCTCTTCATTATTAAAAAATGTAACAATAAAATGAATATCAGTAATAATCGCTTACAGCTATAAAATAGTTATTATATACTTGATACTGTTAATTCTTGAAATACATGAGCTGATTTTACACACACACACACACACACACACACACACACACAAATTTTAGTATTATCTCCATTTGATAGATGAGGAAATTAAGTCTTAGCTAATTTAATTAATTTCTGAGGATTACATAAAGAAACCAGGTGGAACCAAGTTCTAAGCCCACTCTGACCCTAAACTGACACTCTTAGCCAGTCCTATATGTTGACAATAATCAGAAGGCATTTTAGAAAATTGACAAATGACTAGAAATTAGTGTAACAAGAAAAATGCACTGTTATTTAAATAGCTTTCTGAAGAATTCCTTTCAGGGAGAAAGCTGCCTTGATTATGCATACGCCTTAATAAAAAAAAAAAGTTAAGAGTTAGTAGGTGCTTACTATGTGCTATGCATTTATTTTTCTAAGTATTTTACACATATTAGTTCATTTGATCCTCATTACAATTATCATTTCATGCCATTACCATAACCATCTTACAGATAAAGAACCTGAGGCAGGTAGAAGTTAAGTAACATGGGGAAGGTACACAGCCAGGAAATGTGGAGACTAAATTTGGAACCAGGTTGTTTGACCCTAAAGCCCACCCTCTTAACATGATACTACGCTGCCTCCTCTTTGTGGTTATGGATTTGTTGGCTTACAAAAATAAAATCCTAGGGACAGAACCTGGATGAGCAAAAGTCAAACAATGAAACAGCTAAGCCAGCTCTGCATAAGAAAATATAGGAATTTGGAGATTTAGAAAAAGAGAGGATTCAAAGAAGAGCTCAGAATCATCCAAGTCCATTCAAGTCCAAAAGATGAACAAGAAAAATATCAGAGGTGGAAATAAACATAGGACCATTTAAAAAGGAGATATGTTAAGATATCTGCTGTGCTACACTGCCAAGTAACCATTTCATGACACATAGAGCCTGGAGAAGAGGCACTTGGGTACTAATGAAATTGGAATGGTGTCTGGCAGAGAGCTACAGTATAGCAAATGACCAGTAGGCACAGGAGGTAAATTGCAAAAACCCTGCAGAGATGATTAGGGGAAATGGAACCATACTCCAGTGATCTACAGAGATGAGATTATCCACCACAAGTGGAATGGAGATACAAGCCAATTTCATTCAATCTTAACAATCTCAGTGGAACAAGCTGGAGGACTTGGGGACACCCAGACAGCTGAAATGTGGGTTGGATTAGACTTTAAAACTCCTGATTTCTAAATTAAATACTCATTCAGTAAGTATTTATTGAATACCTACTTCATGCCAGGTCTTTTTTAAAATAATAAGGATATAACAGTGAGTAAAACACACTTTGTCCCTGTCCTCTTGAAGCTTATCATCTAATGGGAAAGGCTGACAAGCAATAAGAATGCAAGTGGTATAAGAGAAATCCAGGTGCTCAGAGAGCAGATAGCCAAGGGCCCCTAAATAATCCAGAAGAGGTGATGCTTAAATTGAATTGAAAACCAGAGCGATAGCAGGAGGTACATTTATACAGACAGAAGAATGAGAAAGCACTAGAAAGTCAGGAAAGAGCCCTGTATGTTTGAGAACAGAGAGAAGTATATGTCTAGAACTTCATGCTGGAAAAGAAAAACTAAAGAAAGTTGTGGCAAGAGATGAGGCTGCAGAGGGCAGGTTGGTCCTTGGAAGTCATGCTGAAAAAATGGGGGTAATAGATGGCAATTCAAATGTTAAACAGGACAGTAATATGATCAAATGAAAACTGCACATTTTAAAGGTTAAATAAATGGATGAAGAGGGTATTAAAATTTTGTTTTGTTTTTCTCAGCTGAAGGTCTGTGGTGTCTTTAAGTTGATGATAAAGAAGTTTTCACTCCTACAAGGAGATCTATTCTGTAGTATTCTCAAACTATCTTCATAGGATATAAATTTTGCATGCTATCCATTGACAAAGGTCATTCTCTGTACAAACTGAGGACTGGATTCATAGTTATAACCTTCTATCTATTGTGTTATTCAGAGTCTAATTTATTTATCTAATTTATTTAAAATACACCTTCAGCCTAGGCCATACAGTATTCTAATGACTTTACAAATATTAACTCATTTAATCTTCACAACAACTTTATGAAATGAGTACCATAAATACCCCCATTTTTCAAATGAGGAAACTGAGGCTGGGAAAAATCACACAGCTAATAAGTAGTAGATGCATGATTTCAACCAATAGACTGGCTTCATAGCCCATGCACTCAAACCAATACCTCATGCAGCCCTATCCTAAAGACAAAATGCTCTAGAGAAAGGATAGACCTAAATAGTGCATGACATGCACTAGTCATTTGAATAAATGTATAAGCATGAACATGGCTTAGTCCCTCCCCTCAGTGCCCAGTCTAGTCGCAGAACAGAAAATAATCCAAAATGACAATTCATGTGAGAGTGAAGAGCGAGAGTGCTAGTATGCTGTGGGAGGACATCTCGCTCGCTCTGGAGCGGAGATACAACCAGTGGAGAATTTGAAGAGGATGGTGCTAGAGCTTCCATTAAAGGGTAAGTGTCATTTGATCAGCTGATCAAAGAAGAAAGGAACATGAGAGAACATAATGGTTTTGTTTGGGGAACAGAAAATTGTTCAACTTGGCTAGAGACTGGGGGACACTGGAGAGAATAGCAGGAAACAGGACTGGAGAAGTGAGATGTTTCAGGCCTGTCTAAGCAGGACTGTCTCCTGATTAACACTCAGAGAACAGACACATTCTGCTTATATAACCAATCAGATATAAGAACATCCTGAAATAATGGGCCAAATGTCTCTACAGATTGTTAAGGTGTTTTCTTAGCCAGAGACCTTTGTTAAATTTTTTCCTTCCAAGTCTTGAGTTTTTGCCCTGGGACCCAGTTTTGAAACTGCAATATCCCCCATATTTCTTCCCCATAGAACTGGCATCCAAATCTTATGAGTAAATTACAGATTATCCCATGTAAGATGGAGTAATACCATGCAAAAGAAGTGACTGCTCTACCTCGGGACTTCTGTCCCTCTGAAAAATAACTGAACTCTCTACTAGGGATAAAAATAAATCCCTAAATCCCAGCGTAATCATTCTGAAACACTCTATCAACTTCTGTCACATAAAGACCCAGGGCAGTGTTTCAGAAGTGCATGCAATCCTCTTCAAAATACCTCCAGCCATTGTGGGTTTTACTATATCTCTCCTAATGGTAATAGTCAAAACAATTCTACTTTTTAATTAATTGTTTTGATTTTTTGTAAGCATTATTCCTAGAAGAGCCTTTAAGGCATTAACATAATTTGACAGACCTAATTACACATGCTTATACACACTTCAATACATAAATACATATGTATGTTTAAATGAAAAGGCCGGGTTGGAACTGGACCCATATAGGCATAAAATTAATTAACATGACTTTATTTTATTCTCTACTTAATGCACATAGCTTTGCAATAACTTTTATTCTTGATGGCTTCCAACAACCCTACAGGAAGAAATAATATCATTTAGCCACAAATATTGCAAATAGGGTGATGTCAGCAGCATGGCCATAAAAAAGGACATCCAAGCCTCTCCCCTTGAGATGAGAACAAGTTGAACAGCCATAATTTAACAAAGGATTCCTGCTCAACACACAAACATGTCTGAGACATCAAGCAGAGACATTTGAAAGTAGGCATATCTGAGGAACCAGCTGAGATAGGACAGGAAAGGAGAAGGACAGAGAGAAGCCATGTGCAGCCCCCTGCTCACCACAGCCCCAGAAGACAAAATAGTAGTGAAGGGCTGGGGTGCAGCCTCTTGGGCAGACCAGACTACAGAGTCAGAAACAGTAATCGGACCTGGGTGGCTAACACAAACTGAGTTTGGACCCAAGGACAGAAATAGAGAAATGGTGCAAAAAAAAAAAAAAAAAAAAAAAAAGTTGCAGTACTCCAAAGCCCACCAGCATTGAACAAATGATTTTACAGACAGGGAATCTTTTGTACCCCTTCCCTGCCCTACCTCTATCCCCATATGGCCTTCCAGGCAGCAAGATCCTCTCTGGCAGATCATGAATGGGCTGAGCAAAAACACTTTCCAGCCTAAATGGTCTGTACTCATTGTGGCTAAACCCTCAAGGAAAAACAGAACCACAGGTAAGTGAACTTGTTCTCCTTCTACAGCTCACCCATTGCCCACATATTGCAACACAGCTTAATGTCAGCATTGTCTTGGAGCAGACCTGCAGGCAGCTTCTGGCTATAGGAAGGCAGTGCCGGGAAGACACAGAGGATACATAGCTCATCACTTCCAATCCATAGAAGTGCTGCCGTGAGACAAAGATAACCAAGTTGAGGAGGAGACACCCACCTCCTGGGGAATATATAGCATTTTCCACTTCAGAGGCAACACTGCCCACAGAGATCCCAGAAGTCCCACCAATGCAGGTAAGAGAAAATAAAAACCTGAACTTCTACACCACCTACTGGAAAACAAAAGAAAGACTCTACCTCTCAACTAAAATTATTTCAAAAAGCTGCTTTCATAAGGGAAATGCACATCAAAACCATAATGAGATACTATCCTGTGACAGCCTGCTGAAATGTGATAAGGAAAGAGTTAATTTAAAAACCTGAAAACCAGACACAGGACGTCTATACCTTAGTAATGTTTAACTAAAGCAAAAAAGCCTAGTTCCCAGAACCCTTAGCTGCCTCCTGTTAATCATGAAATTTGTAACAATGTGACAATGAACTTATACGCTAACTGCCAATTTTAGCTTGTGTGGCCCTGCTCGCTTGCATGGCATGAGAAACAATCAATTGTATATAAGCTGGACATGATTCTTGTTTGGGGCTGCTACTAGCAAGGACAGCTGCCGGCTAATAAACAGCCTTTGAGAGCATACTTGGTTTGGTCTATTCAATATTGGCCACAACAATCTCACACCAGTTAGAATAGCTATAATCAACAGAACAAGTAACAACAAATGTTAGAGAGGATGTGGAGAAAAAGGAACCTTCATAAACCGCTAGTGGGACTGCAAATTGGTACATCCACTATGGAAAATAGTATGGAGGTTCCTCAAAAAACTAAGAATTGATCTATCATTTGATCTAGCAATTCCTCTACTGGGTATTTATCCCAAAGACTTGAAAATCCATTTCTGAAAAGCTATTTGCAAACTGATGTTCATAGCAGCATTATTCATGGTGGCCAGGACATGGAAGCACCTGAAGTGTCCTACAATAGATGATTGGATAAAGAAGCTGTGGTACATAGCTGCCATTTGCAACAACATGGATGGACCTTGACATAATCATACTCAGCGAAATATGCCAGACAGAAAAATTTGAAAACCACATGATACCATTTATATGTGGGATATAAATCTAAAAGCAACAAACAAACATGACAAACAAACAGAGACTCATGGACATGGACAATAGACTAGTGGTTACCAGAGGGTGGTGGGGAGGGCAAAAGTAGATGGGATAAAAGAGGTCAAATATGTAGTGACAGAAAAAAAATCTAAGTATAAGCAGTGAACATAAAATGCAAAATATATATGACTTACTATTGAATTGTTAAAAAAAAAAACAGGAGAAGAAATATTGAGGAATCCTAAATAATCTTGTTAGAAATAATAATGGAACTACATTTATATGAGAAACTATCTAATTTTTGAAAGATACACACTAAAATAAAATAAAAAGCAGCTTTCAAAGAGATTTAAGATGCTGTAGAAGGTAAAGGCTGTATATGCCTCACCTAACGACCATACCAAAATTATAACAAAACTACAGAGAATTAAGTACTCAGAGTTGCCAGAGGTCTGGCTGAACAGAAGCCCTAAAACTAGGTAACCTCATATAACAGATCACCTCAAAATGGGAGGCAGGGCAGAGATGTGAAACAGCCCAGTCCCACAACAAAAAGTGCCAAAGGAAAATCGGGGGCGTTATCTTGGCTGCGGAGTCCCCTCCCCAACCTGAAGAGTGAGGGATCCTGGTCACACACTAGGCTCCTCAGCTTAGGGTTCCAGTGCCAGGAAGAGAAGTCCTCACAACCTCTGGTTGTGAAAACCAGCGGAGATTGCAGCTGAGTGAGATGCAGGGCTCTAGGAAACAGAGACCTTCCTCTTAAAGGGCCCATGCCCAGGCTCACTTGCTAATAGTTTCACTTGCTCTAAGCTCCAGCACTGAGACAGCTGCTTGAGAGCCACCAGGGACATAGGGGGAGGCACTGAGCTGTTGGGCTTCAGGGAAAGGGCTGAAAGGATGGATGGATCCTAGACAGAGGTGCTGGCAGAAGCCACTGTTCCTTGGTTAAGCCCTCCCCTCTCCCAGCCTGCAGACACAAGCACGATTAACCTAGTAACACAGGTCGCTCCACCCAGAGGATTCTCTGAGACCCCGGCTTCTCAACTGGGGGGCCTACCCAAGCCACTTCCAGTGATTTTATTTCATACAAATGGATTGTCTTGTCTCCTGCTGCAAACTTTCATAAAAATCTCAAAGATTTACAAAACCACAGGAGCAGCATCTGGCCTCGGTGTGCCCTGTACCTCTTGCTGAGCAGCCCCAAACCCCACACAAGTGGAAGTGGGTCTCGGTTTCATAATTGACCTCTCAGGGCACCTATAAGCCCAGCACGGTGGCAGCCATATGTAAATTGCTTGGTGACTCTTACCAGGTGGCCCCAGAGGTGCACAGGCTGTGGCTGAACTTGGCCTGCATCTGGACGCCTCTCAGGTCTGTGCCAGGGAGCCCCACAAAACACCTACTACATAAAGTCACTCTACTAAGACTGGGAGACTTAGAAGCCCTATCTAATACATACAAACAGACACAGAGAGGTAGCCAGAATGGGGAAACAAGAAACATATCCCACTTGAAAGAACAGAACAAAGCTTCAGAAAAAGAATTTGCCTAAATGGAGATAAGCAATATACCAGATACAGAGTTTAAAGCACTGGTAGCTCAAGGAATTTAGAGGTAGCGTAGATGAACTTTAACAAAGAGATAAAAACAGAGATAGAAATTATAAAAGGGAACCAGTCAGAAACAAAGAATACAATTCTGAGATAAAGAGTACATTAGAGGGTATCAACAGAGGAGACGAAGCAGAGGATTGAATCACCAATATAGAGTTTAGGGTAACAGAGAACTCCTAATCAGAATGGCAATAAGGAAAAAAAAATCCAAGAGCACATGGGATAACATCAAACATAACAACGTTCACATCATAGGGGTGCCAGAAGGAGAAGAAGAGCAAGAAATTGAAAACCTATTTGAAGAAATAATGACAGAAAACTTTTCTAACCTGATGAAGGATATAGACATACAAACCAAGGAACCTCCGAGATTCTCCCAAAAATGAACCCAAAGAAGACCATACCAAGACACATTATAATTAAAATGCCAAAGGTTAAAGAAAAAGTGAGAATCTTAAAAGCAGCAATAGAAAAGCAGTTAGTTACCTACAAGGGAGCTCCCATAAGCCTGGCAGCTGATTTCTCAAAAGAAACTTTTCAGGACAGAAGGGCTTGACACAAAATATTCAGCATGATGAAAACCTGGGATCTACAACCAAGATTACTTTATCCAGCAAAGCTATCATTTAGAGTAGGACATAAATAGTTTACCAGACCGGGGGGGTGCGGGGGGAAGCTAAAGGAGTTCATCATCACCAAGCCAGAATTACAGGAAATGTCAGAGGGTCTTCAAGAAAAAAAAATATGTATCAAAATATAAATAAAAAATGGCAATAACTAAATATCTATTAACAAGTACTTCAGATGAAAAATAATTAAGTGTTCCAATCAATAGAGAGGATGGATGAATGGATAAGAAAACAAGACCCTTATATATGCTATCTATAAGAGACTTTCTTCAGATTAAAAGACACTCACAGACTAAAAGTAATGGGATGAAAAAAGATATTTCATGAAGGACCTAGAGGGTAGTGTGCTGAATGGAGTGAGTCACATAGAGGAAGACAGATGTCATATGATTGAATGTATATGTGGAAGCTAAAGAACAAAATAAACAAACAGAAACAAACTCATAGATACAAAGAACATTTTGAGGGTTATCAGATGGGACAGGAATTGAGGAGCCAGTGAAAAGCAGAGAGAGAATTAAGAAATACAAATTTGTAGTTACTAATAGTCATGGAGATAGAAAGCATAGCATAAGAAATATAGCCAATAATATTGTAATAGTTATGTATGGTGCTAGAGGGGCACTAGATTTATTGGCGTGATCGCTTTGTGAGGTATATACATGTTTAATCACTATGTTGTATACCTAAAACTAATATAGTATTACATGCTAACTATAACTGAAAAAAATAAAAAAATATTACTATAAAAATATTATGAACACAAAATAATAAATATTCCTTTTTCTTACTAAAAAAGAAAAAAAGGCATCTTTCATTTTCACAAATGTCCAGGAAGGGGAATAATCCACCAAGCACAATGAATAACCAAGATAGCAAAGGAATTCAGAAAGAAAATGAAAAATCTTCAAAAAATAAACTTAAAGACATGGAAATATGTGACTTAAATGACAAAGAATTCAAGATTGCAGTTGGAAAAACTCAATATACAAGAAAACTCAGAAAGACAATTCAGTGAACTCAGAAATAAAATCAACAAACAAAAGGAGTACTTCGCCAAAGAGATTGAAACTATAAAAATAACTCAATAAAGAACTCAATAAAAGAGATGAAGAACAAACTAGCAAATTTAGGAAATGGAGCAGACCATATGGAGGAAAGATTTAGTGACATAGAAAATAGAAATCTAGAAATGGCTCAGGTGGAAAAAAAGAGGGAATCAAGGTAAAAAAAAAATTTAGAAGAACTCTATAAAAAATATCTTACTCCATTAGGTAGAGCAATATAAGAATAATGGGTATACCCATTGGTGAAGAGTGGGAGAAGGGAACAGAGAGCCTATTTAAACAAATAAGTGATGAAAACTTCCCAAATCTTTTGAAAGAACTGAATCTTCAGATACAGGAAGCTAAAGGAACATCTAATTATCTCAATCCAAAAATGCTTTCCTCAAGGCATATTATATTAAAACTGTCAAAAATTAACAACAAAGATAGAATTCTCAAGGCAGCCAAGATAAAGAAAATGGTAACCTATAAAGGAAATCCCATTACATTATCATCAAATTTTTAAGCAAAAGCCCTGCAAGCTAGAAAAGAGTGGAATCAAATATTCAAATTATTGAAAGAGAGAAATCAATGGCCAAGAATAATATACCCAGTAAAGTTATCCTTTAGATATGAAAGAGAAATGAAGATTTTTTCCAGACATGCAGAAGCTGAGGTAATTTATCACCACAAGATCTGCATTACAAGAAATCCTACCTGTTCTTCTACCTGAAACAAAAAGACAAAGATATAAAACTATGATCAAGATTACTGACAGATTCAGTAAGCTGCAACTCTTGTTCAGAATAGGGTGTAAAACTCTTAAATATAATATAAAAGATAAAGGAGGTAAAACATTTTTTTAAAAAGAATAAGACAATAGCTACAGAAATTTGGAAATGAACTCAGGGATAATTTGTGACAACAAAACCATAAAGGAGGAGAGAGTAAAAAACTGAATTTGCACAAGTGAATGGAGATAAGATACAATCAGCAGAAAAAGTCACGGGCTAAAGCTCAAGTATCAAATATACTTAAAAATTGGAAGGGAAATATCATTATTTTATTTATATGATTTTATATCATTCTAATTTTTAAGTATTAGAACAATACAAAAATAGTATGTATTCAAAATGTTTTAACTGCATGAATTTTTAAAAAATATAACAGGAGACCTCAAAAAATGGTTGTGTTCACAGAAGCCTCTTTGGACCACCCCACTGACTGCCCAGGAAGCACAGCCCACTACTGCCTGCATCTCAGACACAGCAGTGCCTGTTCCAGGGAATCAGAGTGCCCCATGAAAGTGGAGTAAGCTCTTCTCCCTCATTCTCTCCTGGGTCTGACCCTAAAGAGTAGTCTGGGAAAAGGAGACCTCTGAGAGAAACTAATCACAGGGCCTGGGCCATCCCTCTCCAAAGAAAAGAAAGGAATGAGAAATGAAGTAGAAGAGGAACACTTTGGGAGAGCTACAAAGCAACTGATAAGTCACGAAATAAGAGCGAGCCTGTGGGGGTGATAACAACCAGAATAGTAGAAATGTTTTTCAACACTCTAGTTATAGAGGCCTTGTGTTTGTTCTTAATAGCTAAGAAAGGCTCATACCACCATGGACATGAAAAAGACCAGAATCAACCACATGGCCAAACCCAAGGAATCACAGAACCCTCCTACCACCAGGCTTCACAAGACTATAGTTTAGAATGTAGTTTAGAAGTCCCAGGACAGGGTTGACTCACTGTTTTCTTATAAAGATTCATGGGTCATGGTCATGGATTGAAGCCATTGTGGTTACTTGGCACTTCTTGGTCTCAGCTTCTAAGACTCCTACTTTTACATTAACTATATCATGCTCTGTGCTACAGCTTTTCTCTCCTTTATAATTACAGCCTGCTCTTGGCCTTAAGAAAGAATTTCTGCTTTCTCCTGCTAGCCCCTCCTGACCTCTATGTTCCAGAGGCTGTGTCAATGAGTTTTTGTGCACTTCATCTTGTTTCTGTTTCAAACAACTAATTCTATCTTCATCATGGCTGCCCATAAGTGAGCTGAACCATGCCTTAGATCACTGCTGGATCATATATAACAGCAGGTTAGTAATTTGTCTTTTCTATTTTTATCATTATATTTATCTGATTTGTCTAAAAAAAATAAATCTCTAGAAAACATCTTTGCCTAGAGAACATTTTTCCTCCTCTTTCTGTGACTAATTTTTTTCTTTGCATGTAACTTTTAAAAAGCATTTTCTATCTTTCCAGAATGTTAAATGTTTTTGATTTTTTGAATTCTATTAACTTATTAGTCATAGAACCACAAATATCACCAGTAAGACAAATTATAATAGAACTGATAAATATCAACTTATAGCTTTAGAAAGTCAGTTTAATCAGCATTATAATCACTAGGCTCAGAGGCACTAACAATAGAGGGCAAGAGTGAGATGCCAGACTAAAACCAGGCTAAAGGAAAGCCTGCTTATTAGACACTCCATGTTAACAGCCAGGCACACCTCTTGACAGGAGTCAGCAGAATTCTTCTAGGGAGAAATTGCATGGCCCAGAGTTAAAAATTTAATTAATTAATTAATTTTAAAAATAGACAAAGTTTCTGATTTCTAAGCCTTTCCTGAAAACAAAACCTTCTGATAACCTGATTACCCTACAGAGAAGCCCACCTTATGTTTACAGAGTTTTCTACCAGTGCTTTTGTGTCTTAGATTTAAATGGGAATAGACAACCAATAATCATTAGAAACTGGCTGAAAGATGGCAGTATGAAAGAGAGATATCATTCAAACAAATAGGAAAGAAACACTTGGAGGAAATAAAATGCAAGGGAAAAATTTTTTTAATCCATATTAAATGCCTTTAGTCAGTGAAAAGAACGTAGTACATTCATGAAACAAAAAGAAGAAGCTATTTTTTAATAGCAGTGAGGGCACAAGGAAGTTATTGGAAATTTTAAGAGAAATATAACAGCAAAAAGAAAAAATCAGTAAAGGTTGGAATGGAATCTCAAGGAAATCTCCAAAGTAGAACATGAGTTAGAAAATTAAAGAATTAGTTTAAATATACAATACTGAAATAATACATGTTCCATTCAGAGAGAACACAGAAAAACAGAGGAAAGAAACTGTCAAAGATTTAAAGCAAAAAGAACCACCATGTTCCAAGCACAATGAATGAAGACTCAAACCAGGAATAAAGATTGTAAAGGTTTTCAGAAAGAAAGGCAGAGTAAGGCAAAAGCAAGCTTAAGATGGGAGAACTAAGAAACAGTATCCAACACACAAAATGGGTGAACAGAATTCCCAGAACACCAGCTGTGTTTCAGAACTAGAATTCAAGCTGGCCAGCGTGGAGCAGGAGAGTAGAGCTGCAGGAGAAAGGATACCAAAGGAAACAATGAAATCGACAGGATTAATTATGTGCTTGAGCATGTGGGAAAAAACTAGTAGTAGACATTCACAGCTCCATTAAAAAATTTGGGAAATATAACAATAGGTACAGAGACAAAGTAAATAAAAAATGAGATATTAACAATTCCAGGAATAATAAAAATAAACATAGATGGGACATTCTCATTTAATTATTGACTTTAAATTTTACTGATTATCCTAGAATGTTATAGAGAACATGAAAAAAAATTAGTACAAGAAAGGAAACCTGTTATATTATGTTTGGCTCATATCGGCTCAGTAATATGAAATATTTACTATAGTCATAATAATGTAAACACTGATTATTTAACAAAACTTTGTGACATACCTACTTTGAAGAACTTGGTGGAGTAGCTAAATCCTTTCAGTACTACCTAATTGTTTATGTGCACATGTTACTTTGAAGAAAGTAAAAACTAATTTAACACGAATAAGAAAAAACTAGAAAACAGTATGGTGTTTCCTTGAAAAATTTAAAAATGGGATTACCATGCATCCATCAATCTCATTTCTGGCCATGTACCCAAAAGAATTTAAGCAGGGTCTCAGAGAGATATTTGTACACCCAGGTTCACAGCAGCCTTATTTTCAATAGCCAAAGGTAGAAACAATGCAAGTGTCCATCAATGGATGAATGGATAAACAAAATATGGTACATCCATACAATGAAATAGTATTCAAACTTCAAAAGGAAGAAAATTCTGACACATGCTACAACATAGATGAACCTTGAAGACATTATGCTACATGATTTAAGCCAATCACAAAGACATATACTATATGATTTTATTTATATGAGGTACCCAAAGTAGCGAAATTCATAGAGAGAAAGTAGAATGGTGGTTTCCAGGAGCTGGATGAGGGTGGGGAGGGTGTTGGGAGCCATTTTAAGACATGTGAAATGGCACATTAAGGAACAAAGGATGTTTGTGTACTTGGCAACTATGTAAGAAGTTGAGAATGTAAAGTACTGAGATCATCAGTCCTCAAGGACATGAGAAACTGTGGTATTGTAACCAAGTTTTGCAAAACACCCTCAGATTGTATAAATATGCTGTGCTTAATAAATTCAGCATGCAGTATTTACTGTTAGCCCTCCCGAATCTATCTTTTGTTTCTCATTGTCTCTCTCTTTTTTCTCTCTTTTCTCAATCCTCACTCCCCCTCTCTGGAACAGTTCAATCTTAGCCGGTGGGCTCCGGCAAGAGGGAATGGGGAGTTCTTGTTTAATGGGTAGAGTTTCAGCTTTGCAAGATGAAAAGTTTTGCAGATCATTTGCACAAGTGTAAATGTATACACACTACTAAACAGTGCACTTAGAAATGGTTACAATGATAAATTTTATATATGTTACCACAATTTTTTAATTTTTAAAAGTTAATAGGATAAAAGCACCATATTCAATAAGTATAAAGCTTAATTCAGAATTGGAAAAAATATATATACAAAGGAAGGAGTTTATTATCTAGCGACTGACTTTAAATTTCATTGATTATCCTGAAATGCTATTCCCAACCTAAAATTTTTTAATAAATGTTATGTTTCTGTTCATACACAAGCAGAACAGTCAAGAAGGAAACATGGCTGTGTTACTGCTCTTGATTTTAGTAAGATAACTTCACAACAGTGATCACATTTCAGTTTCAATCACTGTAGTAAGATGGTCATCACATGAAGAAAAATATAAGAAAAACTGTAAATATACCAAATATACATAAATATAAAAAGTACCTTGGTGATACTATAAGAATGATAAAAACAAATTAGAATATTCCTGTTAAATAATAAATTTCCTTTCAAATTGCGTAACATATCCTTGCCTGTGAGTTTTACTTAATATCTATCCTGTACATAATTTTAAAAAAAGAGAAACATGCAAATTTAAACATAAGATTTTATTCTATTTTATCTAGAGAAACCACCAAGAACTTGAGTTTCAAATAGTGATTAAGAACTTATAACATACAAGACACTGTGCAAAGCGGGTGAGACTCAAAGAGTTCCTGCTCTCAAGAAACTCATCCCTGACCTTCTTCTAAGTAGTGAAGCATCCTCCCTCGGTGCCTAAATTGGGTACATATCTCCTGTTTTAATTAAGTAACTCAATAACACATGTTTTGGAGCAATGGTCCCCAACCTTTTTGGCACCAAGGATCGATGCTCCTTTGAAAATCTAATGCCTGATGATCTGAGATGGAGCTGAGACAGTCATGCTAGTGATGGGGAGCAGCCACAAATACAGATGAAGCTTCGCTCTCTGGCCCACCACCCACCACCTCCTGCTGTGCTGCCCAGTTCCTAACAGGTCACGGAGCAATATCCGTCCAAGTCTCAGGGACTGGGGACCTCTGCTCTGGAATATCATTATCTAAGGAAATGAGTGAGGAAAAGACCAGACAACCACCTGAAAATCAGATGGAGCCTTACCACAGTTTGCTCTAAACTTTCTTCTACAAAATATAATTGAAGTTAAAGTTTTATTCCATCCTTGTCAAAAACTGAATAGCTTCCACCTGCCTAAAAGTGGTACTCCTGTTTTAATTCCCTACTCTCTTCAGAATTCTTTATTGTTCAGTTTTTCAAATTTTTTTAAATGATAAGCATATTCACTTTTTCTAACACATTGGTTAAAAAAGAAATGTAACAACTGCCCCACCACTCCACCTCCACCTTACTCACACTCTTAAGCCCAAAGAAGTTTTCAACTTTCAAATCCCTTATAGAAATGGTTGTGCAGACTCTTCTGCATTCACTCCCACTTTTCCCTGTAGAAAGAGTGAACAAAAGTTCACATCATATTCTGTTCTCTTTACTAGGTAGGTGACCTTGATGAGCTCGTCATTTAACCATTGTAATTCTCGATTTCTGTATCTAAAAAATGGAGAAATAAGCATATTTCACAGGATTGCTGTGATTTTTTTAAAAAGTAATGTATATAAATTCAACACAATGTCTAGCTCAAAGTAGGCATTTCATAAATGTGAGTGTCTTTCCCTGGGGATGCAAAGCTCTTACCAGCTTGGCCTGAACTATAATCCAGCGTCCAAAAGTCCCATACCCTGGAATCAAAGTTAGCCCAGAACTCACTGTATCTAGAATTATAGATTGGCATAAGATAAGTTCATACCCTCCCTATATTCTTATCTCTATGCAGTCAACCCTCATAGGTAAAAGAGTCAACAACAGTGTCCAAGGGCTTGTGGAAGAACACTGACACAGTAGCACCTACATTTCAGGCCATCCAGCAAAAGAAAGCCTCCTTCGCATTCCCCTTAATTCTGCACATTTTTATTCTCAAAAAAAAAAAAAAAAAAGCGAAGAAGTGCCCAAACCATAACTCAAGCTCTTCAAGAGAAATAGCCTGGACCACATGCCACGCCTTCTCTCCACAATCCCAAAGAACCTGTATGACTCCTCTGAAAACCATTTCCCCAGTCTAGGGCAAACAAATTCACATGTATTTGTAGCCACATTGAACTCACCATTAACCAAGAAAACCACGGCATAAACTATGTGTCCTCATGACCAAGAGCCACAAATTTTATTTATGTAAAACAATTGTACAAACCCTGCTCTATTTTAGGCACTGCTCTAAGTATCATACACATGACAGAAAATCTATAGGCCCAGATAGATGATAATCATTGTTTTGCTACACAATTAATATGGGGACATGAGAGCTGCAAGTTATAGTGGACAGAGACTGGAATGTGTAGTCAAATTGACTTGGATCAAATTCAAGTCCCATAAATTGTATGTCACTGGATTAGTTGATTAACTATTACGAGTCTCTGTTTCCACATGTATAAAACAGAGATCATGATGACTATCTCATAGAATTACTGGGAGGAGTAAAATAAATATCTTAAATATCTAGCAATGTGCCTCTCACCAAATACGTATTCAATAAGTTAAAGTCTTTAGACTTAAGGTTCTCATTATCTTATTGTATACAAGTGTTTTATTTTCTGTAAGAAACTTACAGGTAATTGAACAAATAAAAAAAATTTCTAGAAGAAGTCTAATAGGCCAAGAATAATTCAAACCCTAGAAATTATAAAACTAACAATTCAATTTAATACTTAAGAATGTTTTCTTGGCATGACATAAATGAATTAAATGGTTATGAGCTCATAGGTTGCACACTTTATCTACATAGAAGCAGTAAAGGAGGGTGTTTTTAAATAACCTACTTGGCCTTTTAATAAAAATCAATGATTTATCACTAGAAATATTGTTCATTGTTTCATTTATTGAAAATGCAAAGAAGACAGGAAAGTATTACAGATGATAGGTTACTGCTTCAATAGCTCGCATAGTATAATTGTATCATTGGTCATTTTCCACTTTACAGACCCTTAATGGGACTGTGTTTCTCTGTCCCCTTGAACTGGTGCGGGCATGTGACTTGTTTTGCACAATAAAGTGTGAATAAAAGTGATATGTGTCTCTTCCGGGAAAAGTATTTAAGTACCAGGATGAAATTCTGCAGAACTCCATTCAGAATTCCTAGGCATCAAGGGAGCACATATTGAGTTAGAATCCCCATCAGCCTGAGTTCCTGGACTGTGATAAGCAGAGCCCTCCTGCCAGTTCTCATTGGTTATGTGGCCTGGGAAAAAAGTAAACTCTTGTTTTATTAAACTACTAAAATTTAACAGCTGTTTGTTACTGTAGCTTTATCTAGCTTATCCTGACATAACAATAGGATGAGTTATTTAAAAAATGAGTTAATGCAACAGACAGATTCATCTCACTAATCTCACAGAATCGAGATCATCAACTCAACTCTTAGATGTCAGAAAAAAAGCAAATATGGTTGATTGCATCACTGTAATCTTACTCTTCAGTAAGTAGTTGCCTCTCATTCTATTTATTCTAATTTTTAAAGGGATTTCTGTTTCTTTCACAGAAAATACTGTTAAAACCTATTTTTTAAACATCACTTGGCTTTTATCAGCTTGAGAAATTGCAAGACATATTTAATAAATTTTAACTATAAATGTTTAATGTCATTTAGGCACTAAGATTATCCATTCCTGTTAACAGTTTTAAGTTGTCTGGATAAGACCCTTTATCTTTTTGACTCTCCAGGAAGAAATAGTTATGTAGCTTCCCACTGCTTGCCTACTTTTCACAGCATCATAAAGAGTTAAAATTCTAAAACACATAGGAGCCTACTGAAGAGATAAGTAGCTATCAGGACTTTACAAGTTGTAATGATCACAGAATAATAGGTCCCAGCCTAAAGATTCAAAGTAACCTTTCATAAGAAAAGCTCACCAGAGTACTATAAAGACAGGATAAGTCATATCTACCTTCACCCCACAAAAACAGAACCATTTTCTATTTCCTACCCAAGTCCCATGTTTGCTGGCTCAGTTACACACTCAGCTGGAACTATATAGGATGAACCATAATTGACCTGCCACAAATTGCTGCAGAGTTCAGCATGAAAATCAAAAACTTTCACTGATCCTTTTAACACAGCTAGAGTGGGTTACAAAATTCTGATCTATGAACAGACTTCACATGATGCAATAGGTACCTGGAAAAGTTACACATAGATAGATAGATAGATAACCATATTTGGATATAGTGCTGGAGATGTATTTATATACTTAAATTTATTAAATAGTTTACATATTTATATGCATGAATATATATTTTTACTAGTAAATTAAGAGTACCTACAGTAAAATACTTTGCATAATGACTAAACATCTTCCAACATTCCTTATTAATCTTAGAATTTATACCATTTTCTCTCTATTAGCTCTGCATAAATGTCTAGAGATTAATAGCTTTATTAAAAGCATCAACTACCTAAGTGTTTTTGAATGAGTAGTCATGTCAAGTGAAAACCCATAGGATCTTGAGACTGCGATTATTCTTTATGTTTTGATTTATGCCTTTGGTGAGAGTCAACAGATAAAGGAAATAGACCCTGAACTCTGAGTTAAAAAACCTCGATTTCAGTCTGAGGCCTCATCTGGGCTCTGCAGTGGTCATATGCCATTATGCAAATCCTTGACCTCTCCAAGACTGCTTCTTTATTAATAGATGGGATTTGGGGTGTGGTGTGGAACAACAATCCAAATAATCTCTAAAATTGATTCTAGATATAAAGTCTCCTAAGCAATAAATGACTAATTTAACTTCTACTCTCATTGCAGGGTACCAAGAGGGTAAATTAGAAGTACAAGATGAGGCAAACTCTGTACAAACTGGAGGATCTCTGGGAGAGGGGATAGAGAATGTGTTGTTGTCGTTGTTGTTTTTATAAAGTATTCCTCTTTTCAGGCAGTTTTCACTGGACTCAAGTTTGCATTTTCCCTTTACTTGTAATTCCTTTTATTGAGTGTTTATAAACAGACATTATATATTTCCGGAGCCTACATAAGGCACAGTTCCTGCCCTGGTCATCAGAAGAGGGTGATTCCAATAAAATAAGAATAAAAGGATGGAGATAAAAGACCAGAATTAAAATAGACTCACCAACATGTAAACATGTCTTGTTTTCATATTATCGACTACAAGTTGAAATCTGCAAGTGGCAGAGTCTTTGTTTCTGATATTTTTACGAGCTCATAGAGAATAAACAATAGGAGCAAACATTAAAGTAGTCTAAGGTAAGAGCCGAGGTTGTTAAAATCAATAATAAATCTGCTGTGGCTGGCAGTGAATTCAAATTCATCTTTGATTCATTCCTAATACCCTTGTTAATAAAAAATAGGAAAATATGAGCAGCTCAAACAAAATTAAGCAAAACATGCCCGAGGACAGAAATATGATGGAAGTCTTATATTGTAGAAAAGTCTTGTGACTTACGAGGGCCAATTTATATACTCTCATCTCATCATTTATAAGCTTCCCAGCATCCTTCACTTAAGGCAGTCTAAATTTATCTCTTTCTCATCTGTCCCTCTTTTGTACATTCTGTTCTCTCAACCTGAAATACTATCTTCCTACCATTTCACTTTTTCCTAAGTAATTCCTACTCATCTTTTTGGACTTCTTTCTCTAGGAAGGCCTCTCTAGATGTTCCTTCCATGTGCCCCATCACCCTATATTAAAATTGTCTGTGTGCTCATCTACAGAACCCACAAAACTGCAAACATCTTGAGGGCTGTTAATGTGCCTTATTATGCTATATCACCTGACATCTACAGTGTACCTGGCACAGAGTAGGTACTCAACAAATATTAGTCAATGAATGCCATGGCCCACTTTCCTAGTGTAATCAACATCTTACAATAGAGCCTGCCAAACCACTTCTGTTTCTTTCTCCAAAATAAAAACAAGTAAGCTGAAAATCAAAGCAATACTTTTGGCAAGAGTTCTCTTCTCCCAAACTAATAGCATGGGTAAAGTGCCCAGAGTCAGACCTGGCCCAAACCAAATTCTTAATCATGTCCATCTTTCCCTTTTTGACTCTTAACTTAATCCTAATTTCACCCACTTCCTCATATTTATTTATCAAGTGTAAACTTCAAAGATCACTCATAGACCAGAGATTGTTTAAGATACTCTACTAGAAAGCATACAAAAAAAATTCCTTCAGAGAACAAAGGATAAAAATGTTATCATTTATGTAATAACCTTGAAAATAATTTGGGTGAAAACATTAAAAGACCCCCAGAGAAGATGAAGACTATAACCTTTGTCATCAAAATATATCCAGAATTTGACCATTCTCACCAACTTTACTGCTACCACCAGCCCTTCTCTCCTGCACAACTGTAACAGCCTAACTGACCTCCTTGCTTCTGTCCTTGCCCCTCACGGGAATTTCTTATTTCCAGATGGCTGCCACTTGACCCTTCCAAAATATTGTCAGATCACCTCTCACTTCTGCTCAAAACTTTCCAAAGGACTCTGAAATTCACTAAGTCCCTACATTGACTAAAGATCTTCTAATATGACCCCACCTGTACCCTTACCACTCCATGTTTTCTTCCATCGTCACGCAAATGACACTTTCTCAATGAGGCCACCCCTGGCCATCTTATCTAAAACTGAAACTACTTTTTAAAATTTTTCCAAGTCTCTCTTTCAATCTTTAACATTTCTCATTAACATATTCTATGTTTTATAATTTATCTTGTTTACTTTCTGTCTCCTCTCATTAAAAAAGAAACTCCATGAAAGCTCTCTTTTCTGTGTGAATCTCAAACGTATTTTCCACCCTCAGAACAGTACCTGGCACAAAGTAAATATACAGTAAATATTTACTGAATGAATAAATAAAAGTGAAAATTGTTACTGTAATACTTAGAAATAAAATGACTTAAATTTAACTAAAAATCTGCCACCAAGTCAGTATTTACATTAACCAGCTACAAGAGTCAACTCTGGTCTTTGCCAGCATTCTACAAGTGTATCATAAGAAAAACCACTAGAGTCACAGTGATAACTGCAGATAAATCTTTGGCAGCCTGAACATGATTGGTTTCCAATGCACAGTTTCCATTCTCAGTTGAGCCTGCATCTTACTCAATAAGCTATTCATGCCAATAATGTTCGTATTCTATTCTTTATAGCCTGATATTTCCAATATTTATGACTTTCCTCAAGCTTTCAACATCAATCCTCATTTGCAGAGAAGAGAACCCACTGGAATCTTTCTTTTCAATTTTCAAATGTATTGAAGTAAGTAGTAAAAAGGGTCACAGCTGTTCACACCTCCCTGTAGCCACGCCCTATGCAATGTGAATTTTGAGCTCCTCCCATCAAGAGGTGGAGTCCATTTCCCTACCTCATAAATCTGGGCTAATCGTGTGACTTGTCCAATAAATTGAAGCAGAAGTGATACTGCTGTGCAAGCTTTGATATTAGGCCCCAGCAGAACTGGGCACACTCTGCTCACTCACTTGGCTAGCCTACTGAAGGATAGGATACCACATGGAATAGAGATAAGTCATTCTAGCCAAAGTCATCCTAGATTATCCATCTCCCAACCACCCTGGGAGTAATGGCAGATACACGAGTGGGCCCCGCAAAGACCAGAGAACCACTCATCTGAGCCCAGACCAAATTGCTGGTCCATAAAAACATGAGATAAACAGTTGTTGTTTTAAGCTACTAGTTTTGGGGGTAGTGTGTTTCACAGCAAAACTTAGATGATAAAATTTATTTAAATCTTCTCCTGTGTTTATTAACTTCCTTTTTGTATCAAGTAGTGATGAAAGCTTTTCCAGAGCCTCCTTTGCCTAAAGCACATTCTGCCCTTTTTCCTGGGATGCTTCCCCTACCTGGTCTATCTGGAAAATTCATACTAAGACTCAGCTCACTACTACCCCAATAATTGTTCCTCCCACCACCTGCAACCCACTCTCCTTATTTCTGTGTCCATCTACCCCAGAAGATTCTAATCCCTCAAAGAAGTTGAGATTATGTTTCATTCATCTCCGTAATTCAGTACTTAACCTAGTCACATAGGAAATATTCCATAAGTACTAGGTAGATAAATACTGAGTACTTTGACATCTCTTTTTTATCCTCTCTTTTTCATTACTGCCTTCATGACAGCCCTTATCACAGCTGGCCTGGATAATTTAAACAGAGGCCTTCCTTGTTCCCCAGCCTCTAGTCTTGCCTAGTACTCCTGTGACACATTGTAAATACCTTCAGAACAAGATTATGATTATCTATACAGTGCTCTTCTCACAGGACTGTTAGTTCTTTCAAGGCAGAAACCATACTCCCTTTATTTTTAAATATCTAAAACTCAGCTTAGTAACTAATAGGTGGTTAATTAATGACAAAACTAATTTTAATAGTAAAAAAAAGTAATGCTATTTCTGAAAAAAAAACTTTAATTTCACAAAGCTGGCTTTCTAATAAGGTAGTGATAACAGTCAATACAATCAAGAGTGGTATCTAGACTGAGCCATACCAGGAAGGAAAAAAAAACAATTCTTACCTTGTCAGTGGTTTTGCAGTGCAGTGATTACTGTCCTGTATCGTCATACTCACAACCCTAAGTGAAATCTCCTCTACTAACTCATCTACTGAAGCTTTTGATACTCAGAGAACATGGGTACATCAGTGTAAAAGAAATCACTCCATTATCTATCCCCAAGAGTTATCCATTAGTGGATTAACGTCAATCTGCTCAAAGGCTCTGCCCTTAATATTCAATGTCATATCTACAACTATTTTGAAAACACAAAAAGTAAGTTTATCAAATTTGAGTTAGCCCAAAGCTTAAATAAAAACGTACTACCTCAAATTTATTAATTCCTTCAGCAAATATTTATTCTGAAATTACCTACTATATGCCAGGACCCTATTCTAGGTATTGAGATATGGCAAAGGACATAAAATACAAGATTTTTTCTTTCATAGTGCTTATACTCTAGAGGCAAAAGACAAACATTCAACAGACAAACTAATACATATAATGAATAAGAAAAACTAACACCTTGCCCTGCCACCAGTGACCAACACACCACAGGGGTCAGGGAAGGAAGCACTTTACACCCTGAGATATACTTTAAAAACAGGAATACCCCACCTAACCTTAGTCCTCAAAAAAAAAAAAAATGAGATCTTGAGCCCTTTCTCAAAAATTGGTAACTCAAGAGTAAACATGTTTATCCCTGACTTTGCAATACCAGCATCTGCAGATATTTTTATCCATTGTCTTGAGAAATTCTGATTTTTCTTGCCATTTGAACACCTGTCTCTTAGCTATTAGGCCATGAAACTATAGTCAGTCATTGGGTAGTGTCAACCACATGGCTGAGAACACACTGATGTCACATCCTGAACCACAGATTACACATTCTTATTTCCAACTATAGTAAAACCTTCTGTTTGGCTTTTCACGCTGTTTGGCTTTTCAACAATGAGCTCAAATCACTCAAAATAAAAAAGAGAAAAGTTCTGTGCTCCCCCTGACCTCGGAAACAGGGAGTCATGCCTGGATCAAAGAATATCACAATGAGGGTGCCTTTAACATAAATTCTGTCCCTCCTCTTCTTTACCTGAACCTGCTGCAACTGATTGATGAGTTTTTGCTGATATTCAACAAACTGGGCTTTGTATTTACTTTTGACTCATGACTGAGGCTGCTGTTCTGTGGTCTGTATCCTTTCCCTCCCCTCAGAAGGAAAGTAATTTAACCTTTAACAGTGGAACAGGACAGACTAGGGAAATAAGAGTAGAAACATAGAGGCCTGATAGGGGCTAATGCCTTAATGCAGGTAAAAGATGATAGTAGTTTAGAATATTCTAAAGTGATAATGGCAAAAGCATAAGAAGTAACTTTATTCAATACATTTTAAAGGCTAAGGTGACAAACTTTGTCTATGGAATGGAGTGAGATGTGAGAAGAATTAAAGAGCTAAAAATAACCAAGAGATTTTTGATAGATGATAAAATAAGAATTCAAAATTATCTTGACTGTTAAGAAAAATTGAAATATAATAAGGATATGTAAATGCAGCTTGTAGGTTTAAAAATTCTATATGACCCAGCAATCCCTCTTCTGTGTTATTTACTCCCAAAATTTGAAAACGTTTATTCGTAAAGATATATGTACCCTTATGCGCATTGCAGCATTATTCATGGTGGTCATGACATGGAAACAACCAAAGTGTCCTTCGATAGATGACTGGATAAAGAAGATGTGGTACATATATACAATGGAATACTACTCAGACATAAGAAAAGATGAAATACTGCCATTTGTGACAACATGGATGGATCTTGAGATTATCATGCTAAGCAAAATAAATCAGATGGAAAAAGTTGAGACCTATATGACTTTACTCATATGTGGGATATAAAGCTGAAAGGAATAAAAGAACAAGACAAACAAAAAACAAAAACTCATAGACAACATTTTAGTGGTTATCAGAGGGCAAAGGAGGGAGATTGATAAGGGTAAAAAGGATCAAATACATGGTGACAGAGGAGATCTGACTTTGGGTGGTGAACCCACAATGCAATATACAGGTGATGTATTATAGAATTGTACACTTGAAACCTATGTAATTTTATTAACCAATGTCGCCTCAATAAATTTAATTTTTAAAGATGTTTAAAAGCTTACAATTTAAAATGTAGTAAGTGCTAGGGGGTGCTTGAGTAAAGATGCTTTCAGCATATTCCATACCAGTCAATTCATATTTAAAATTCTTTCGATGCTAAAGATTCATAAATCTTTAAATCCATCACCTAGGAGAGGCAACATGTGCTTGCAGTGATCCTGATGTGTGTACAGTACACTCCTCCATTTGGAAAGACTCACAGACACATCTACATTTTAAAATACCAAATTATAAACCACAATCCCATCTACTGTGTGCTAAGTACCTTACTAGCATGCTTTACATACACGATTGCTGTGTTTTCTCAGTGATTCCTTCCTAACACAGGAAGAAGCCATGCCTATATCCACACAGAGTACCTGATTTGTCTTTGGAGCTTGTTTTTATGGATAGGTGCAGAGGTTAGTAGAAGAGTAGCATTACCAATGTACGTGTGTGTGTGTGTGTGTGTGTGTGTGTGTGTGTGTGTGTGAGTGTGAGCACGCTGAAGCCATACAAACACAAGAGCAGTCAACCAAATCAAAAGACTTAAATTCTGGGTGAGTTTCAGGCTTCAACTTTCCACACGACTTCAGGCAAGTGTCCTTTCCTGCATTTCAGTGTCCTAGGCTGTAATGGAGCGAATAATAGCAGCCTCTGTGCCTACTGAAAAGAGAGCCTCTCAAGACAAATGAGGTGTCCTACAATCAACAGCCACCTATGGAGCAGTCATGGAGTACAAGACAGTATAATTAAGCCCTTAGGAAAAAAATGTGCTGTGAGCTCTCCAGAGAGAAAAAAAAAAAAAACAAGAGAAAAAGTAAATGAGAAAGTGAAAAAGGACACTGGGCAGGAACAAAAGTCCCTCCCTGGGAGATAGTTTAAGAAGTATATCTCTCCAGAAACATCCATCGAAGGTACCAGAGCTTTTAAACACAAGCAGGTAATAGAGTGCAAGAGAGGTCACGACCAAAGACGAAGGCTGTGTTTGTGAGCAGCAGAAATGGGTGGATTGTGCAACAAGAACAGACGGTTCTGCCAGCACAGTCTCTCCCCTGTCCCTCCTGCCTCGTTTATAATGCTGTGTGCAATGTTGTGGGGCAAAGATTAAAAAGGAAATGACAACCTCGTGGGTGGCACATGAAGACTATTACATCAGGGAAAAAGTACTTTAGGCAGTTTCAGGTAAATCAGTGTTAATTCTCAGTTGCGCAGCCACCCATTATGGACCATTCCAGACATCTCACCTTCTTCAGTCTCTTTTTCTCCAGTCTGTTGGGCATTTAATTCCCACACAAGAAGAAAGAGACTTAAAATATAAGAACCCAGGAAACAAAACTCATTGTTCCTTTTAATTCCAAGCTAGATCTACGAAAAAATATTTGGTCCACTGATTTTATACTGAAAGGTTTTGCTGGCTGAAAACTATACGATTTTATAACTACAAGGGATACAAGAATTCAGAAATCTGGCAGAACATAAGGTTCTGCATTTTCATTGTAAAGCAACATTACTTTTCTTTAAGATGGATATTTTATTTCTAAATGGCTGGACATGACCTTTACTAGTGTGTGGTTTTTGTCTGCAGCTAAAAAAAAAAAATGTCATTCCTGCTTCTCATTCTCTTGTTTCTATTAATCACTTTTTCTCTTTACAAACTACATAATCAATAGGGACGTGTCCATTGCCCTTCTAGCTGATTTCTATTATTCCTCATTATAGCCTTTGTTCCAATTCCCTGCTTCCCACCAGGTATTAAATATTTAGACAGTGAGTCTAAACTGTCCACCATCAGGGTGACTATCCTATAGTTGTATAATCAATTAGCCTGGCATCTGATCTCTGTTTCAAATGTCTTCTTAGAGGAAATTTAATTATGATGAATATCTTTTCATGACTTTGAAATTATATAAGCATGATTCCTTACTCAGTCATGCTTGTTAAAAACCATAAATCAATTTATTTTATTCCCTCTAGATGTGAAGGGACCTTTCTAATTCTGGCTGAATTTTAACAACATAAAACATCCAGTAGACATCAGATGAATGTACTTTTTTTTTCTTTCTCTGGGAAACTCTTTCAGTAAAATCTTTGTAGTTGGGAGATTTGGGGAGGTTTCAAAGAAAGCTATACAAATACAATTTCAAGAAAGCATTCTATAATTATAACAAAAAGAAAATATCTTCACATAGGACAAAAATTTGGATTGCAAGCATACTCTGTGCAAGAGATGTATTTCTGGAAAACTGCGGTAAATCAAATTTTTATACATCAAGTATTTTAAATAAATTCAGAAAAGTGGTTATTAATAGATATAATCCTGTGTGAAGATGGCAAATCCTTCTGTGAAGTGAAAGAGTCATTTCTAATTTAAAAAAATATATCTTTCCATTTAATGGTTTTAAATTTGGATTTTGGTGCTCAGTTTTCCAAAAGTGGGGCACACTTATATATGGAAATTAAAATATTTGTCCTGTCTTGTCAAAAACCTTTCATGACCCACAATTAACCATAATACTCTAATTAAACAATCTTCACCATGCCACCTGCACACATATTCCTGTAGCAGACACTCATTCTTAAGAAGACTTTTCCAAAACTTGGGAATAAGGGGGAAAAGTGACTGTATGGTCTTTCAGTGTCATAACTGGAGCCTTATCTAACCGGTCCAAAAACAGATTATTTAATTTTCTAGGGGACCATATTTTTGCTAACTTACTATACTACTGATTAGGGCCCACATTCTGCAATGTTACATGTTAATCGCATATATTTTTATACAGAAGAAATGCCAATGATTTTGTCGATTCAAGAAGATAACACTGAAGGTTATGGTTCATTTTTCATTAACCAGTTTTGCCTCTAACTTAGCAAACTTATTTCAGCAAATTATTCCTCGGATTCTCCTTTGAAGTACACTTTTACTTATTCTTCTGATTGCCTCATTAATAAATTAAATAAATTTTTGAGACATACTCTTTCTTTATCTGTATGAGAGTCAAGTGTTCATTTTTTTGAAAATTATACTTTGATATCTGCCTCTACCTTTTTATAAATCTCTTTTATAGTTAGAAATAGCCATGTAAAACAGTTATAGTCAATTATATACAGGTAGAAATCTAATTGGAGCTTCTGGAAGTTTTCACTCCTCTAATAAAGACACCTATAGCTGACACGACCCTGTTCTGGTTTTTTCCACCTTGACTACCAACACAATTTCTAAAACTGGGGCCACCAGCCTTGCTCCCAAGAAGCAGTAAGAACAAAGGAGAGGCTAAGACATTCTGAGAGGTGCCAGCCCTGACATCACTGAGCCCATGAATCCAGAGCAGCTACCATCAACCTCTAAATTTCTTATGTGAAAAAAATAAACTCTTGTTTGTTCAAGCCACTGTAAATGAGGTTTGTTTGTTTTTGCCTTCAACCAAACACATTTTTAGCTGAATATATTTCCATAGCCTCTTCAATGCTCCTCATTTTGTAAGGTACCATGTTTTAGATCAGAAAAGCAAGTTCCACTTAGCCTAAAGCTGTTACTACGGAAGAGCATAATTTTCAAAGAGATCATGGAGGAACCTTAGCAATGGTTTACAACAGTTTCTAAAAACAAATTAACATTGTCTCTGTGTGTAATGAAACCAGGTAATGAGCTGCCTCAAGCATTCACCCCTCAACCCTTCGTCCACCTACCCATGACCCCTGCCAAACAACACCAAGTTGGTGAATCATATACTAAGGAGACTGCTTCCTTCCAAGGCCATTTCTTCCTAAGGGTTTAAAGACCAGAAGAGTTTTCTAGTACAGGGACAGCAAATGGCAGTGGTGCACAGTGGCCCTGCAAAGCCTTGGCCACTCTCCCGGACTCACCTGGACTGAGACCTGGCCCTGCCTCTTCCCTTCACCAGAGAAGAAAGGCCTAGGGGAACATGAGCTGACAAGCAAAAATAACTAGACCCTGAGGAGTGCTAAATGTATAATTAAACTAAACTAAACTCAAAACTCGTGACCTAATCTTTGCTTTCTTCTCACACTCAGATGTCTAAAAACAATTTTTTCCACGGCTGCTGGTTATGGGCTCGAGGCTTATTCCTGGCTTCTCATCAAAAGAAGAGTGCCAATTCCTTTTTATGCATCTCTTCTAAATAGGAACATTTGCTTTATATGTATCCAATAAAAAGTCTTACTTGGCCTACAGATATGATATCTGAGCCAGTCTGCTCTCTGCCATGTGTTGAAAGAGAGAGAGACAGAGAGAGAGAGAGAAAGACAAAGAGAGAGACAGAGACCAAGAGACAGAGAGAGGAAGGAAGGAAGGAAGGAAAGAAGAAATAGAGGGAGGGAGGAAGAAAGAAAAGAAAACAGAAAGCGAGCAGAATGGATCCCTAGGTGGAAATAGAGAAAAAAAGGAACTCACATTCTCTATACTAAGACAATAATCACCGCCATTCTTTTATCCTTTCAATCCACCATTTCCTCCACCTTTCTTTTAGTGACTTTCTTTCTTCCTGACTCTTTTTATCATATATGTAGAAAATCTGAGTAAAAAAGAGCATGTAGATGGAAGCAAGTGAGAAAAGAAAACGACACCAAAACATTAGAGAAGTGATTACAAAATAACATGAAAGTTGAGAAGAAGAGCCTTCATAGTCTTCAGGCACAGTCAGATTACCTGTAAACAGAAAGCACGTTTGCCGAAAGTCCTGTCAACTTGGCCTTTGAGCCTGGACAGCCCAAGCTGGCCACCACTGTAGACCCTGTGGGAAATGTGGCCTCACAGTGGTCTTACCTTCCCCGGTAAAGTTGTGTCCCCGAGACTGGGTTCTTGCAGCTCCTATGGGTAATTCATAATTGCCTTCTATAGTAACTAACCCATGGAGGGATCTAACAGGATCTTTTTCTCAATTAATTGAGGAGAAAGACTGAAGATTACTTTTGTAACCAAAGCAATTATTCCTTTGCTCCAGAAAAATCAAGAGCATAAAGGGATGCAGCTTTTCTGATGAGGTAACTTCTGTGACAGTAATTCAGTCATTCCTCAGAATGGATGAAGGCAGCCAAGGAGTGTCTGGTACCGAGGAGACCTTGGGTAAAGTAGCCAGATTTCCTTCTCCTCCTAATTTAGATCTTCCAAAGGGCTCCAATTTAAGGAAACACAAGAACATCAAACACACTTTTCCAAAAGTGAAAACAGGGATTTAGAATTCTCTTTAAGTTTCTTCATTGTACTCTTCTAGATTGAGTTTTTTATAGTGATTTACAATTTTTACCTAAATAAATAAAATTTTTATTCTAAAAAGGAGTACAAAACACATCCCGGAGAGAAATGGAACTGCTGCTTGGGTTCTCTGCCATTTGGATGGTTCATGTTACTGATCCATCCATTGAGTGGATAAGTGAAGTCAAGTCTACTTGTGACAGTGACCCCAACCCTAACCCTCTTGAGGTTTCTTATTGTCTTAGGAACCTGTCTGTAAAAATGAGTTCTGTTTAAGAAAAAAAGAAAAACTATCTTACAAGGATAATTATTTTGTCCAACTCTCATTTTGCACAAGTCTTTCTCAGAACTGACATTTCCCTGAGAGTGGCAAAGTCTTCACTTCAATGTCAAGTGCAGTGAAGCCTTCTATTTTCCTTAAAGCAAAAAGGTTTCAAATATATTTTACCATCCTGACAGCACTGACAAATGGGACTTTAACTCGAATGGATTACAGATAGGCTTTCTGAACCACATAAAACTCCATGCAAATAGAGAAACACCAATATTTGTTTTTTGAAAATGTCAGAAATACTCATAGGGTTTTTTGACATTTGTTTAAAAAACAAAAACAATTACCAGCTCCCCTTTCTTCGTTACCTTTTTCATTGATTAACAGTAGAGGAGTGATATAGGATGCCGGTGAGATGGGGCAAGGGAGAAAACAAAGTCAGGAAAACAAGAGGTTCCTTGACCAGGCAGTTGTGCGAAGTCTACAGAATGGTCAGCAAGCAAATCCCTCAGACCTGCTTCTAGTCTGAAGAATGGATAAACAGAGGTTGGCAAATTTTTTCTGCAAAGGGTCAGATAATAAATATTTTAAGCTTTGTGGGTGATGGAGAATCTACTGCGACCATTCAACTCTGCCTTTGCAGCATGAAGGCAACCATAACACTATGTAAATGAGTGGACATGGCTCTGACCAAGAAAACTTGTTTACAAAGATAGGAAGGTGGCTAGAGCTGCCTCACAGGCCAGATTTGCGGACCCCTGGATTATGATGTGACTGGCACTTAAAAAACAGTGCTTGGCAAGGAAAGGGTGAGGGGGCTTCCACAAGACACATTCTGCTTTTACTAGCAGCACAGCTGAGGCCAGCTGGGAAGCCCCCTCTGGGCCCAGGTGTCAACTTTTTCATTACTAAATGTGGGAGAGGGGACTTCCAGATTAAGGGCTGGAGGGGCTACTGGGAGCTTCAGTGAGCAGTGAACTTCAACCAGCAGATAAAGTTTACCAACATTTTAACAACAGACGTAATTCCATAGTGTAGCAGTTAGCACATCTGCTTTACACACAGCAAGTCCTGGGTTCATGCCCCAAGTGGAGCCACTGTCCATGGGCTAGGGCCATGCTACCCTGAACAAGCCAGATGTCTGATCTCAGAAGGTAAGCAGGGTTGGGCCTGGTTAGTACTTGGATAGGAGAACACCTAGGAAGACCAGGTTCTGTAAACATAAATAACAATGAAAATAATAATAATAAAACTTAAAACATTTTAACAACTGATAGGGCCATGCTGGTGAGTACCAGCTATTAACAGCCCATGTACAGCCTGGATTTCTGCATTAAGATACCACTCCAAGGAAAAAGATTAAGAAAAAAGTTAAAGTGAGATTTTTTTTTTTTATTGCCTCTCAAGAAAAGCTCCAAACAATAATAACTGATTCATTTACAAGCAAAAAAGATTAAAAGCCATAAGAAGACAATACAATTAGTAAATTCCGAGGTCATTTTAAAGTAGGGAGAGAGAATAGGTACAATGAAATGCTTCCAATTAGGCTCTCTCTAATTACTTGGCTACACTACTCAATAATTGGGTTAGCATTAAAGACAGGGAGACCACAATGACCTGTGACCCTCTGGTGGGTGGGGATGTTGCAGAAATAGTGCTCTGAGGAAAATCACAATGGAGAAAGAAATTTTCTTTGGAGGAACTCATTCCAACCCAGGTGCTTAGGACCCTCCTCATCTTCTTCCACTCCTTCATCACACACACACACACACACACACCAATCTACAACTTCCTCTCTCCCTATAAGCTCTCACCCAGATACTGTTAGAATGTTATTAAGTCAAACTAATTCAGGCTATGATGTTAATGAATAGCCACGAGTCTTTAGATATTTTTAGTCAGGGAGCCTCTCCTTCTGAAAATGTGCTACATTGATGACTGCCAATTCTTTCTTTCAAAAAGGAGACCCTAACTATAGTATATGATGACACAAATTTTGAATTTTTACTTTAATTGAAGGCCTTGTTCTGATATCCAGGTATCTAGAATATCAAGAAACTTAGAACAAATTATATCTTGCACACATGTCCCCAACCACTTCTCACTTTTTGTAGAGGGTTATATGTTAAGATCACACAGGACTACGTGGGGTACGCTAAATATGGAGATCTGTTGCTGGGTTGAGACTGTGCAGCTTGGGGGATACAAGAGCTTTCTCAGGGGCCCCCGGCCCACTGGCGGCCACCCCTAGGGAGCCCTGATTGCCCTGTGGGTCCCTCTTCTACCTCTGCTATAGGGAGAATACGTCTCTGGATATTAAGCTGCCTTTTGTGGAAGTTAGCATCAGCTTGAGCCAATAGCCAGACAGTTTCTTTGCAACAAAAGTGTCCATGATCTAAAACAATTTTAAAAGAGTAAAAACCATGGCACATGGTCTCGAAGTCACAAAAGCAAGACTGAGGCAAGACCTGTGACTACCAGTTCCCAGACCCACATACCCCACTCTCTATCCTGCTCAGCCCGACCTTAATCTTTAAACACACAAGCTGCATCTTTTAAAAATGTGTAGCATTCAGTTACACATTCAGCCACATTTATTCAGAAGGAATTCTAAGCCCCTGGCTCCATGCACTCTGCAGCGGTGACCTTAAAAGCACCTGGAGAGGATATGCTTCCAGGGCCCCATTTCCTGGTAAATGTAATGAAAGCCTCAAAGTTTGGGCTAACAAAATCCTCACTAAAAACTCTCTCTCTGACTTTACCTGAAGCACTGTGGAGTAGTTTTAAAGCCCTGTGCAAAGCCTTTTCACAGAACCATTTAGTTTAGTTCACGGGGTGGAGGTGGGGAGAGAAGAGCTTTTCTCTTTCAAACCATGGGAGAGCAGTAAGTACACCACTATCAACAACCAGAATTAGATTACTGGCTTCTCCAGCCAAGTGCTGAAAATGGGAAGCAGATTGGAGTCAAGACTGCACCCCTTGATAAAGTATGATAATAGCCACCATAGGCAAGAGAATCATTTCTAATTAAACTCTCCTTTACCTACTGGGAGAAGTTCTGCCCAGTCAAGAGCCCCAGGACAAAATGAATCTCATAGCTGTGAGAGATAGAATTGCAAAGAAAAATCACAGCGTGATTTTCTTCCTTGGAGGAAATTGCATGTGAACTGCCTCCAGGTAGAAAGCCTGGGATGAGGCTGAGTGGGTCTCCTGTGAGAGAGGTACTCGTGCCCAAGGGCACCTCTGCAGTCCTGGTGGCTGCCTGCCCAGCGTCAACTCCGTCACAGCATCAAAATCATGAGGTGGTGTACACAAATACATTTGAAAGTACCAATGAACACTGTTACTGCAGGAATTCAAGGGAGGGACGAAAATGGGTATGAGGTTTATGGTGAACATGGGCCAGGAAGAGAACCAACCTAAAGGTCTGTGCTGTGGGCTGAGCATTTGCATTGCCAGGCCCTGGCCCTAAGCCTGGCTTGGGCATCTCTGAAACCAAACCAGGCAGCCTGTGTGGCAGATAGGATCTGTCTTTGATCCCCTCCGTCTATCTTCCTGTAAGCATTTAAGCATTTACTTTACCCTCTCCCTGCCCCAGGCCCTCGATGTCTTTGTGCAGTTTTCTTCTGAGACTGTCTTCTGCCTAAGCAAGTCTCTAAGCCCAGAAGTTTCCCCCATCTCTGTCAGAATGTAGTCTCTATATTTCTCCAGAACCTTGCTCTCCATCAGCAATTTTTTTCTGATCAGCTAACTTGTTAAAAGGTGATAATAAAGATAACTTTCTTCCATTAGATATTTGCATATTAACAGGGTCTTCTGGAATCAATGTCTGAACTATAAACTGGGGCTCAAGCACCTACTCAGACTGAGAAGAGAGAGAACTGGCATAGTTGCCTGCTGTAACCAAAACTCACTGACTAGGCATGAAGCTGGGGCACAACTTTATGTCACCTGAACATTACTGTAGATCCTCATCTCCTCTTTGTAGCTAAAGAACAGTAAAACTTTATTGAATTTTGCAATTAAAGCTTCAAGAGCTAAGGAGTAGGAGCATTTTGTAAGCAATGACCAGAAGCAGTGAAACAACCCCATTTGCTCCAATGCACTTCTTGTCTTCCAAGTCACACTTCTTAGAAAACATGGAAACTCCCCTAAGACTCAAATCTGGCACAAGATGACATAAGCTGGGAGGCAGTAAATGTACTCATGATCCCTTCAATCCTCCCTAGCTAGAAAGAAGCAGAAATTTGACTAATGGGTCCCAATGCTAATTTTGCAAATTCTGAAATAATTCTTTATGATACGTACATCTATATTTTATGCTATTTTTTTTTCTTTTGGTTCTGGATAGGTAAATGTTATGTGTCATTTAGTGGTTAATTTGGTGAGGAAGGGACTGTAATACATAGTCAGAAAGTATAGAGCTAAAGTAAGAAAAGCAGAAAATCGTTCTTTGATTCAGAAAGATCTCACCTGGAACACTGGTTAAGGTATATTGAGGCATATTTAATGACTGAGAGAAAGGAGCCATTGTGAGGGAAGTAGATAATGGATGGATGGATGGATGGATGGATGGATGGATGGATGGATGGAAAACAAACATGGAGGGTAAAAATAGCATCCTGAGCAGACCACACAGGCTGTAAAGAGAACGTGAGGAGACAGAATAGTACATGTCCTCCTACCACCAAGACAAATTTAATTCAATATCACAATATCACAATACCTTAACTAAGAATTCCCCAAAGTATCTCCCATACTACATGATATCCTAATACAGCCAGCACTCTAGGAACAAATAAGTCTGATCTGAAAATATTCAAAATAGGATTATTACCCACTTCTACCAAAGTGCTTGGTGATTTCGTGTATACTGGGCCCACTCCACAAAATACAGTACTACATTAAGTCCCACATTCATAGGGTTTTTTAGATTGCCCCTTGTATCGTCTCTTTTAGAGTATCTGAATAAATCATTTCTTCTCCCTTTCTCATGCTTAGCAGGTTGAATATCTTACTCCTAAATGAGGGAATCAACTTAGAATGACTACACTTTACCAGTAAAACCCAGACTTATCTTTAGTAGGGAAGCCTGAGTTTGCCTTACAAGAGTGTCGCCTAGTGTCTATCTGTGGAACTGCACCAAATTTTTCCTTATATTTAAGGACGTAGTTTGTGTTGTGGTACAGAAGAGACTTTCTTTATGCAATTCTAAAGTATATATGTAGACATGTTTTTTGAAAATTAAATCATAATTTCATTGATCTGTGTGTATTTTAAATATATGTTCACATTGAAATGGTCTCTGAGATAACATAAAGATCACACTTTAAAATATAGCAAATCTTTTAAAATTACACATTTACTAGAAAAAAGTACCACAAACTGGGTGGATTAATCAACAGAATTTTTTTCTCACAATTCTGGAAGCTAGAAGTCAAAGATCCAGATGCTGGCAGGATTGATTTCTTCTGAGGCCGGTTCCCATTGCTGCCACACTCCTGCCCCAGCCAGCCTCTTACCTTTAAGGCATCTTCAGGAAAGAGTCAGGTATAGCTTCCAGGCCTCCCAAACTCCAGGGACATATAGTCAGACTCTCCCAAGAACTTTCTCACCATATTTTCTTCCAGTTCCTTCAGGCCCTAAGTCCTAGGTTCAGGAGCTCAAGAAGCATTCAGTTCTGCATACAATGCTGGTTCCAACTTTGGCCTTCCTGAGCAGTTCTCTTGGAGCTCCCCTCACTTGGCTTAGAGTATATAGAAAGAGGTGAAATATCATGATATTACCTATTTCTTATAAAATATCTTTGACAAATCTTCTAACACATCCTAGCTTTCTCTTTAAAAGACATTGGGTATGGTCACTGGATGGATCAATTTGGCCATCTGTTTCACAGTCACCATCCTGGCCTTAAATCTTACTTCATGTCAACTTGTATCAGCCTCTAGGCTGTTTTCCTTGTCTCCTGGTATATTAGTTTCCTACTGTTGCTATAACAAATTACCACTAACTTGGTGGCTTAAAACAACACACATTTATTGTATCAAACAAAGAATTGATTGACAACTAAGACTGACTGGACACAGCGATTCATCGTTTTGCATGTTTGTTCCCAGAATTCAGTCTGTTATATGATATTAATGAACCTCTGGGCATATGCGTTATATTATAATGATGATATATTGAGGCTCAGGTGAGTTGAAGGTCGTTGGGATCTTTATTGCGCAGGTGTGAGTGACTAGCTTAAACTGGTACCTAAATCTCTGCCTATTTTTCTTTGTGTGAGTTTAAAAAATGCTTTCTGGCTTGCTTAATTGTGAGTGGGTTAGGGCAGACCCCTTCTAAGATAAGATGACCTCAGTGTCTTTGCAGACAGGCCCGAAATCCCCTAACTTTCCTGCCTAACTCTTTTCTAAGAGTCATGAACCCCTTAGTATGGATGTTGAGGGACAAGAGGTCTCTTCTTCCATATCTGCTTCCTGCTGAGAATGGCTGTAGTCCCTGCCTACAGGGGTTTCATGGAGCTCTTTTCCTTTCTGCTTCTGTCAGGGTGGGATCTTGGGTTTCCTGCTAAAGTGCCATCTCAGTATCTAGACAAGGAAAAGAAGATGCAAACTTATTATTTAAATAAAAAATCTATTAATTTCTGTTATTGATTTGCCTATTAAGCAAGTAAAGGAAAATAGGCTTGGTTAATATATTTCTCAAAGAGGTAAAAAGACCTTTGACCTAAAGTCCCCTCCCTTCTCAGCCTCTAAGAGCTCTGTCTGGCTTAATACCATTTCTGTTAACAATAGGCTGATAACCCTTATCAATAACCATAAAATCTGAGTCACTCATTTTGGGGCAATTATCAGGATTTGAGGGAGAGGTCCTTTTTTCCAAAGAAAGGAGGGAAGAAAACATAGCTAGGTTTACTAAAAAGATTAACTGTGCAAAAGATGTCCCATTACATTTCCTGCTAAAAGATTAAGAATTTTACAAGTGATGTCCCATCTCAGAACAGCTAAATAAAATCCACAGCTAAAGTTGCTAATATGGAAACTGTGCTTGTTACAACTACTTTTTCATCCAAATGACCATAAAGCACTCAGAATGAATTTTTAAATGTCTATGGCTCATAGTATTAGTTATGAAGGCAGAATAAGAATTCCTATTATGTTTTAGGCAACAACAGTGCAAGAAATGTGTACCACTGATTCCATGCAGATCTCTCAAGAAGACAATTGCTTGGATAGATGATTTCTAGTGAATGCATAACATCAGGGGTACAGGAAATTAAAAAAAAAAGAGAATTGGGGCTCTCAACATGCACCCCAGCCCACCAACAAAGTAATACCCTGCAAGCTCAGAAGTGGGCAAAAACTTTTGGAACTGTAAGATACATAGTAGAACTGTCAAATCTACATGGAAATAACTCCATAGATTGTAAGATAATTTATAGGATACTTTAGATTTTTATTTAACATAGCAAGGACCATGAGCAGCATGAGTGCCTCTTGAGGGGAAAAACTATCATTTACGACCCCTCCAAGACAATTTTTTTCATCTACTCCTGAGTAGATTATTTGTTTTTATTTTTTTTAAAAAAAAAAAGCTTTTTTACTTTGTGGATATAAGTCATGTTTAAGATATTTTTAAAGTGCCCAGCATAAAAAATGTTCTCAATAAATGGTAGTTGCTATTATTAACCTTCCTCTCACCAGTGCAGAGCTGGGGTGAATTATCAACTCTGTTCTTGAGAGACTATGTCTGGCCAGAGAAGTACCCCCACAGCTTCTAGAGAATGTGGGGCTGCCACTGCACTGACAGAAGTTTGGTCTCCTCAGGGACCACTGGGGAGAGACCACTCAGGCAGGGCAAGGAAGGAAAATCTCTGCTCCCTCTGCCTCCTTACTAACTTAAGCGCTTCGCCGTGTGGCCCTGCATGGTGTGGCATGCCCCCTCCTCTGGGAACTTATGGCTCACAAGCCTTTTTCCTTTGGAAATGTGTTCATTGCTGTTGGGTGTTCCCCTGATAATTCTCTTCGGTCATTTTTCCATAAGCTTGATTAACTCCAAGTACCATATCACTGTATGCTTCTCAAACTGGAGGATGTGCAGTCTCAATTCTGTGGAGGGAGGATGCAAAACAGAGTATCCAAAACATCTTTCTGGAGCATCCAGGTAATTACAAGATATGGAAGAACCCAATACCTTAATAAGAACCGCCCCTTCCCCCACGAACATGGAAGAAAAGAAGAGCAGAGACAGAGAGAAGGACCCTAGGAAAAACAGTCCAGACTCTGAAGTTCCACCCAAGTAGGGCTGAGGGGTAGACCTAAAATGAAGATGGTCTTTCCTCTTGCCCCCCAGCGGACTCCAGGCCATTCTCCAAGGACTACGGCTGATGAAATCTGGGCAAGGGAAGGGCCTCACTATACGGCGCAGCCCTCCACCTTGGGTTTTTGGAGTTCAGAATCAGGTACATGGCCATCACTCTGTCCTACCTCCTGCTTATTACTGAGTCTTGGATGTGATCCCACCCAAACCCCAGGTTCATTGTTACCTCCATCATCCCAGAGTCCATGTTGCCACAAGGCCGGCTCCCTGTAAGGTGTGAGTTCTTGCTCCTGGCCCATGCTTAGCCATGGGTCCCTCATTAATTCTTCTAGAGTTCCTCTGTCTCAGGGATAGAAGGTCATTAATTTTTTTAAGAGCTTTTCACACTCAAAAGATATTAAATAGGGGACATGGTAGTGTCCGCTCAATATCCACTGCCATAGCCCCAGAAGTCCTCTCCCATGAAAGGCAGGATCCGAGGAACCATCTTATATGTAACTTTTCCCAGGCTCCACACATCCACCACAGGGCTGTCATTGTTTGGGCCCAGGAAGAGTTCTGGAACAGCATGAGGGAGGCTGCCACAGAATGTGCTCAGATTGTGGAGAATAAACTGTGCTGAGGCCAACATCTGCAAGTTTTACATTCAGCTCAGTGTTGAAAAACATGTTCTCTGCCTACAAGTCCCTGTGGCCAATGCCTCTCTGGTGGCAGTACTGCACAGCAGGAACCAGCTGCTGGAAAATGCCTCAGGCCTCATTCTCAGTCATGCAGCTGTTTGTGGTCCTGCAGATAATCAAATGTGTCCCCTCCATTCATATGCTCCATAATAAGGAATAATGTTTCCTCTGCATTCATCACCTCAAATAACTTTACAAAACTTGAGTGATTCAAGGCCTTGGTGCAGTGGACTTCTTAAACATCTGTCCCCTTCATAATGTGCCAGACAAGGTGCATTATTAACACTTAGGCAAATGTTCCTCGTCCAATGATATTCAGGAGCTTGTAGTGGCCAATATAGGGCTCCTTGTCAGTAGAGATGGCCGCAAAATCATACAACATGGTGACCTGCTAACTACACCAATAATACTATCTATGCTAATTATTCTAGCAAACAATATCAACTATGCTAACTAATACTATGCTAACTATGTTTACTAACTATGCTAATAAATGGCACTAGTAAACAATGCTAATTATACCAATAATACCAATACCATCTATACCAACTGAAATTTTTTTAAAAAATAAGAAAACATGAAAAAAGAAAAATTAGAAAAAATTTTAAAAATTGGGAAAAAATTAAAAAGTGAAAGGAAAAAATGAGACAAGAGAACAAAGGAAAATAAGCAAAAAAAATGAAGAAAAAGGAAAATGAGAAAAAAGAGTAAAGATGAAAGAAAAATAAACAAAAATTTAAAAAAAGAGAGAGAGAAGATAACAGGCCAAATCCAACAGGTCACCACAGATAAGCTTTCTAGGCGATAAGGACAAAAACCTCAGCCTAGCCAAGACTTCATATAGAAGTTTTTATAATTCCATTCCAATGGCACCTTACGAGGTCAGAGCAAGATACAGACCAGTGGTTTTCTCACTTTTTGAAATCAAAAGTCCTTTACTCAGAAAAAAAAAAGAGATTTTTGTGTATGTGGGATATTAAAGATTGATATTTGCTTTATTAGAAATTAAAAATCTATAGAATGCATCAATGACTTTTCCATTTATAGTTTGAAAATATGTAATAACTCTTGTCTTTTAAAGATCTTATAGTGTCTATACTTAAAATATCCAATTTCTTCAACTTAAATTCTGGTCTCAAAATGATGTTGCAATGTAACTGATATCATGATATTATAAGGAAATGTTCTGTTGCATAAGGTAAGGTGCATTATTAACATCTGTAAAGCTGAGAGAAAGTACCTCATCTCATATTTTTGCCAATAGGATCATGAGCAGATTTCTCATCAGCAACCTTGGAGAGTAGAGGGCAGTGGGTCGATGTATTTGAAGTACTGAATTAAAAAAAGCTGTCAACCAAGAATCTTATATCTGGCAAAGTATCTAAAAATGAGGGAGATATTAAGACATTTCCAAATAAACCAAAGCTGAGAGAGTTCTTTACCACTAGACCTGCTCTTCATGAGGGCATCTTTCAGATTGGAATGAAAAGACTCCGGACAGTAACTCAAAGCCTTATGAAGAAGTGAACACCTTGGCTAAAAGTAAATACATAGAATATTATAAAACTGATAGTATTAAAACTTGGGTTTGCGGCTCTACTTTTTGTTTTCTACTTGATTTAAAAAACTAATGTATTTTTTTTAAAAGTTATTATTATGTGTTTTAGAACACGTCATGCATAAAGATGTGATTTTGTGACATTGATAACCAATTGGTTGGGTTAAAGCTATGAAAGAGTCGAGTTTTTACATGTTCCTGAAATTAAGCTGGTATAAATTCACATAAGAGCATTATAATTTTAGGATATGAGGTCATTCAGGTGACCAAAATACATTTCTCATTGCATTATGTCTTCATCTGTGGTTCCTGGCTCACAACACTCTTGAAATTTCCCAAGTGATAAGAGCAATGCTAGCATCTTTTATTATAATATTTGGTCTCTTGCGTCAGTTCCTGAAATCACTTCAAAGCCATAAAGTTAAAATGAGTTTCTTGTTAGTCACAATAAACCCCTTTCCTCCACAACTGGGTTTTTGTTAATAAGATGAATTTTGGAAAGCACCTAAGGATGAGAGCTGGTTGCCAGGGGAACTAGGCATGAATAGAGGGATGGAACCTTCAGTCTCATACCCTGATTTCCAGGAGAGGAGAGGGGAAATGGAGGTTAAATCAATCACCAATGGTCAATGAGTTAATCCATCTTGCCTGTGTAATGAAGTCTCCAAGAAACCCAAAAGAAGAGGGTTCAAGGAGATGCCATGTTGGGGAACCAGAATGCTTCTACATGCCACTGTGCCAGGCCCCAAACTCTACAGGAACAGAAGCTCCCTTGTTTGGGAACTTGCTCTGTGTATCTCTTCATTTGCCTCTTAATTTGTATTTTTTAATATCATTTATAATAAACCAGCAATCTACTAAAAAAAGAGAGCGATTACATCTGAGATTACCAAATTACTAAAGTTTAACAGTCGAATTTCACAAATTCTCTATGTTTGTATAGAATTTATTTTGATATAATATATATTTATATAACATATTTATTTAAATCATATATATTTATTTACATATGTTATAATATAATACATATATATATATATATTTGTATAGATGATTTACAGCTTTCTCTAGTAATTCTCAAAACACTAAGAAGAAGACTGGAAGCCCTGGTGCTCTTTGCAATACATGTAAAGGACTAAGACAAACATGATAAAGGGTCTTTAGTGTCTGCCATAGTTTCTATTTTTGTCCCTTTTTCTTTTTTTGTAACTAACCACCCTCCCTCCCCCACCCCACCCCGCACACACACACACACACACACACACACATCAACTAGCTAAGAAACTACCAGGCTTACAAAAACAGTCCTCAGATAATACTGTACTGTTGTAATGGTGATCTGGACCCCAGAAAAGGGGCATGAAAACAAGAACCCCCCAAATCCAAGTGTAATTAACAAAGGAAACCACATGCATGGAACTCTGCTTTCCCCCACCTCATCAAAGCTCTAACGCTGGGAAGGGAGAACTCACCTGGTCTGCTGATGCTCCCTGATGTGCATCAGCTGAGTAAAGCCTTCCAGCTTTATTTGAGTCAATTAAATCTCTTTCTTTTGACACTTTAAAATGTAGTTACTCCATCGCACAGCTTAGGAACATTTATATTAACAGGGGAAAAAAGGATCATGTTATATTATAGCAGGTGTTTGCAATTTAGGGACATTACAACTATGAGTCCCTGAGTCCACAGAAAAAATAACTTAAGCCAGATCAGCAGTCTTGGAGTCTCCCCATTAACATTTACCTGCTCCTTGGTCAGTCATTTTCTATAGGCTCAAGTTTGCCTGCAATAGTAGATGCTAATGATTTAAGCTATTTAGGGGAAAACTTAAAACAGAGATAATTCTCTCCATTCTTTTATTTGTGTTGCTGTTGCCCTTTGAATGCAGTTAGGCAATGACCATGATTACCCCAAAGGTATACACCAGGGTACATGTAGCCATCCTTAGAAGAAAATATATCTGTCCTCTGCATAATGAATCAAAGGGTGTTAGCTACACCATAAATACAGCCTATGTGAAGGGATTAAGTGACTTTCCTGGGATGGAGAAAAGTTGGAGAATCCCTAGACTCAGAAAAATATATATGAAGACAAAGAACTAACACAAGAAAAGAAGGGGGATGTATTTTATTATTAACTATATTTTTTTGTTAATATTCTGATAAACCTCCATGCCAGTGGTTCCTGTTTGGACAAAGTAAAGGAAGGGAATATTCTGCATATGGAGCCAAATTGATGAATTCAATTTAAATGCTAATTAAGTACAGGAAAGTTACCTAGGTCCTTAGTGACTCAAAGTTTGGATCTAACTACAGTTCTAACCCTTGTTCTGAATGTCAAAACCCTGCCTTACTTTGTGTCAGCAGCTTAATTAAAGAAGCACCAGGAGAGTGAAACTAATAACCTATGTTAAATTACACCATTTTCCCAAAACTTTATCAATAGTAAATAGCATAGCCAAATTCTAAGAATCGAATGATAGGAAAACACATCCCAAGAGGCTTTCAACAAGCTATAACAAGCCTTAAGGAAGACTTCAAAGCCAAACCTTCCTCATTGCCTTACAAAGACCAGCACTGAACTGTTATTCCGTGAGCTAGAGCAAGAATCCTGAGCCATCTTTGGCTTCCTCCTTCCTCTTCCCTCCTGTAGCCTCTAGGTAGTGGGGCACCAGGTTCAACAGAACCTGGAGGAAAGGTTTGATGAACCCATTACTGAGAGGTAGGAAGGACTTCACAGTTAGGATGAAATTGTTGCAAGCCTCTTTGCAAATAAATAGAGCTATGCTATCCCTGAGCCCAGAGCCCAGTTCACAGAGATGTGAACTGAGGTAGTTAACTCAGGTTCCTTGGTCTACTGCTTATTGCTAAGGTTGTGGGCAGAGCACTCGGGCAATACAAAGACTGATCGCTACAGTTCTCCCTACTAACATATCAGTGGCAAGGGAGAGTGCTGAGAGTCTTCATAACATCAAAGAGAAGAAAGATCCACTAGCTGGGACAAAAACCTGTCCAAAAGTCAGGCAGCCCAGTGTAGACAAGTCCCTGGTGCCTGTATTTGGATACATGTCTGTCTCACATACTACCTGCGGTGGACTGAATAATAACGTCCAAAGATATTAGGTTCTAATCCCTAGAACCTGTATATGTCACCTAATATAACTACAGAAGCAATCAAGTCAAAATTAGATCATCACAGATGGCCGCTAATGCGATACAACTGGTGTCATAAAAAGGTGAATTTGGACACAACTGACAAGCACAAAGTGAAGACATTGTGAAGACACACAGGGATAATGCTACATTAAGATGGAGTGACACGTTTATAAGATAAGGAATGCCAAAGATTGCAAGGAAACCACCAGAAGCCAGAAACAGGCAAGGAACTATTCCCCTGACAGTATTAGAGGGGGCACAGCCTTCGTTTTGGACATCTAGCCTCCAGAACTGTGAGATAATAAATGTCTATTGTTTTAAGCCACTCAGTCTGTTACAGCAGCCCTAAGGAACTAACACACCCTACCTTTCCAAACGTATATTATATGCCAAACTTTTTCAGACACATTCATTTTTTTAATTTTATTTTATTTTTTGGTGATAATGGTTAATGGAATTCAGTAAGTTTCAGGTGTACAATTTAACAGCAAGATATATATATATATCTGTTCCCCTCCCACAGTTAGATTTCTTTTCATTACCACATATTTTACCCCTTTTACCCCACCTACCTCCCACTGTCCCCCTCCCCCTCTCCTCTGATAACCACTAGCCTATTGTCCATGTTCATGAGTCTCTGTTTGTCCTGTTCATTTGTTGTGTTTAGGTTTATATTCCACATATAAGTGATATCACGTGGTTTTTCAGCTTTTTCTGTCTGGCTTATTTCGCTTAGCATGATTATATGGAGGTCCATCTGTGCTGTTGCAAATGGCATTATTTCATCTCTTCTTATGGCTGAGTAATACTCCATTGTATATGTGTGCCAAAGCTTCTTTCACCAGTCATCTATCGTAGGACACTTTGGTTGCTTCCATGTCCTGGCCACCGCGAATAATGCTGCTATGAACATCAGTATGCAAATGTCTTTTTGGATATGGATTTTCATGTCTTTGAAGTAAATAATCAGTAGAGGAATTGCTGGACCATATGGTAGATCAATTCTTGTTTTTTTGAGAAACCTTCATACTGTTTTCCATAGTGGCTGTACCAATTTGCAGTCTCACCAGCAGTTTACAAGGGTTCCTTTTTCTCTGCATCCTCTCCAACATTTGTTATTACTTGTCCTGTTGATTATAGCTATTCTAACAGGTGTGAGATGGTATCTCATTGTGATTTTGATTTGCATTTCCCTAATAGCTAGCAATGAGGAGTATCTTTTCATGTTTGTTGGCCATTTATATGTCTTCTTGAGAGAAGCAGATACATTCATTTTAACTCCCACATCATGCTCCAGCAATTCTCATCCACCCTGACACACTTACACCTGTCTCTCGATGACTCATGAAAGTAATGACATCAACGGATTTACCCCTTAACACAGACTATCAAGAACTCTCTTTTTTTGAGAAAGCAAACTCAACCTATCAACAAAGTGAAAAAGATGTTTCTCCCACATGCTTTTACTTGATATGACACTGTCTTCCTCCTGGGCTCCTTGGAAAAAGGTGCCCCACTTAGTAAAGTTTTGAATTCAGATTCTCATAAAACAGATAGTCAAAGACAAAGAACAAGAAAAGATCTATTAAGCAAGCACAAATTTTTATCCTAATCCTCAAGATATTTGCAAAATGGTTAAAAAATAATTACATTAAAGACTAATAAGTACCAAAAAACGGCAAGAAATAAGAATACTTTCTTAGATAAAAACCCTTAGTCTTTGACATAGAACACACAATTTTGAAAGTTAAAGATAGGAATTCTTTAGATAACTCACTCACTGGGGCTGAGTTGTGTGTTCAGTAACTAAGAGATGACTCTGTTAGGACTGTTTGACTGCATATGCAATAGGAACAAGAGAGGTTCTGTACCCAACAAGTAGTACTGCTTGGAGGAGCACATTAGATGAAGAATATAAAAGTTCTTTGAAAACAATGGAAATCCCAATATACGTATATGTAAGATATCTTTATTACTCTCTAAAACCTTCCAGAACTCATTTATTTATTCAACCAAACTTTTTTTGTGGAAGCCACTTCTCTATGCACCTGGGTAAGATATCATCTTGGCTCTCGAGGAGGAACTGCGAGGCAACAATCACAGGACATACATAAAAAAAAAAAAATTAAGAGACCTTTGGTCCTCCCTGAAAGTTTTTAAAATTCTGTGATGGAAATCAGCTGTATTAAGTCATTTTTTCCTTGTTTAACCAGAGAGAGTATCAATAAGACTACAAAAGGTTACTATGTTTAGCAAGCAAATTTAAAAACGAAAGTTTGGGAAACAATGGGAATACAATAAAAAATCAGTTCAATGTTGTAAGACAAAAGTAAGTAAACTTTGTCTCTGATTAACATCAAACTGTTATAAAAGAATAACTTTGATTTACTAATTCTGTCTCAATGTTATTTTTCTTGAGCTACTATCAGTTTCACACTCTCTTGGTGAGTGGTAGTGGATTGGACACCATCCTTTTGTTAAAATTACTTTTTAAATTATTGAATGCTAATAAGGCAAAGTATATTCCAAAAACTATAGAACAAGATTTGAAACTATGAAGAGGTGACAGAGAAGGGGGGAACTTTTACTTTTTACTAGACACACTTTGTATATTATGATCTTTTATGAGCACTTACAAGTAAAACAACAAGAAAAACCTGTTAAAATCAAGATATGTATATCCAATAGGTGACTTTTTCTAATTAACCTAAATCTCCAACCTCCACCCCAAGTCAAAATATTTCCTCTGTGGGCATACAGCCAATAACTCCCTTGTAGCTTAGAGAAAAACAAATGTCTAAGCAACATTTTATTACAGTTTCCTCTTAAAAGAGCTAGTCAACCTGTCCTCCAAACTTCAACTACTCGAACCCAGAAATGGGAGTCAGTGGCAATTAAAGCAGCACCCCCATGGAAAGCTACGGAAGAGACCCCTTAACCTTTGTCACCAGCCACCTTAACCTGACATGGACAGGCAGAGCAGAGGAGAGCTTAGGTTGCAGGATTTTTAGTTTACAACAGTTATGAATTGTGGACAAAAGCAGAGAAAGCCAAGCTGATGAGAGGAGAATAATGGCAAATCCTGGCCTCCATTCGCACTCATGATCACTCCTGCCACTTCCACTTTCCCCAAAGAATGAAGGGGCATGTGATGATTTGTTTGTCCTTACAAGGATCTCACAGTTGTGCCCTGGAAGAGAAGCATAACGAGCGGTTTAAAATCAAATTAGAGGAGAATGAAAAAAAATTGGATAGAACCCACACATCTCTCCCCACTTTGTTTCATCCTCAGCCTACACCATTTGCATTCCTAGCTGGCTGTAATCCAAATCTCCTGATTTATTTCTTCTTCTTCTTTGTCTATGATTTTTTTCCTCTCATTTTCTCCCATGATGTTCTTGCACCTTGAAGAAGTGACGAAGAAGTGAAAGAGAAAAGGATAGTGCAGAGAAGAGTTGTGAGATTTACAGGTTCGGGTGAGCCTCTTCCTGTGTTCTGATTTATTTTCCCATTATGACAGACCTTGCATTGAGGCAAGGAATCCCTTACCCCCAAGAATTTGTGGCTCATAAATACAGATGGAAACGAGAGGAGAGATGGAACATCTAGAATCAGCCTTTCCAGCCAACTTCCTGGCAAATGTGTGCCTTTTTGCTCCAGACTGGCTCACTGTCTGTTTTCTCCACACATTCTCCAACAGCTTCAATAGTACAGACCAAGAGGGGGGCACTTTCAGGGCTGACACAAACGGGAGCATGTGTTTGGGGAGAGAGCATATAAAGTGTAACCCAAAAAACTGATACTCCCACCTGATTCAAATACAATACAGTAGTTCTCCTTAAGACAACAGCAATAAAGTAATTGACACACCCAGAAAGAGAGGGAACATCAAAAGTCCCTCTCAGCCTAGGGACTCAATGATCAGAATCATGGAATCAGAAATGAGAGAGCCCAAGAGGGCCTAGAGGTCATCATCCAGTGCTCCATCCTGCCCTGGCGCCTCACTTTACAGGTAAGAACATCAAAACTTACCATCTAGGTCTCCAGAACTCTGCAGTGCTCATCTTCCCCTAAGCCAGATAAGTGCATAGTCACGTCCATCCATCAGGGGGTCAATGAGCCTTTATAGATATCAGTGAAATTTCCAAATCCAGTCCCTTGGAACCTTCAGTACAGTGAATAAAACTGTGAGGCACTATATCATTTGTTTATTGCTTTTTTCACAGCTCATACTGGCATCTGTTCAGCCCAGGATTATTTAAGGCCAAATGTTCATGGCACTGGAGTGTACAGTGAAATAAATGGGGTTTCAGCTAATTAAATGCTGGCGCAAAGCTTAGGTGTTTGAAAAATCTCAAAATCCATCTATTACCAGCCTGTCCCAGAGCCAAAAGCTGCTGCTGTTATATGACACAATAAAAGAAATGCTGTGTAAATTTTAAATATTTTATTGAACATCAATAATTACAATATCTAACCATTTTAAGGCAGAAATATCTAGCAGCTAATGTGCAGAAAGCATTGCAGATGTTCACAAACTACAGAAATGTCAATTTGCTTTTACGTTCCTTTTAAGCAATTTTTTACTCTAAAGAAGTAAACATTTATAACTGTGAATAAATCGCTTGTGGTTTGGGCAAATGTTTAAGAATATTCAATAAGGCATTCATATAAATATTCAGTTATGGAGATAATTTGATTTGAATAGATGGTACTTTCAATAAATAAACACTGTTCAACATGAATAAACATTTTAAACAACTAGCAAGCATCTAAACCCAGCTGATGTTTCGTGTAAATCTTGAGAAAACATTTTATTTAGCAGTTCTTATATACATCACACGTTGTCGATAACTCTTTCATACTCTTTATTATCAGGAACATTTGCATGAAAGCAGCACCTTTTCTCAAAAGAATTCATTTTTTCAGCACCATCATTTTATTACAGCCTTTTCTTCTTTGCAGAGCACCATGTGTCACATAGCTGGTGGTGGCACTGTGATGTCCAAGGCTATCAGTACAACCACAGGGACCAGACTGCCTGCATTTGAACTATCTCTGCCATTTACAATGCTGTGACCTTGGGCAGTTTCATCTTGCCTCAATATCATCATTTTTGAAATGGAAATCATAATACCCTCCTAAGAGGAATGATGATTAAATAGGTAAAGTGCCTAGCAAACTCTACAAACTTAACTGCTATCACTTTATATGGCTTTGTTTAAATTGAACATTCTATCTGAATCATTTAAAATTGACTCCGCACATTCATTCTTTTAGCCTGTAACAACTTTCATACACCGTCGAGAATGCAAATTGGTGCAACAGTCTCAGAGAGCAATTTGGCGATAACAATCAAAGTTTGAAATGTACATTTCCTTTAATTCTGTAACTCTACTCTTGAAGATTTACTTCACTAGCTAGTTCACAAATATATGTCCCAGATGTTATAGATCTATGTCCCAGGATGTTCACTGCTGCATTTTTGTAAGAACAAAATAAGGAAACAACTGAAATGTCCATTAGTAAATAAGTATATTACTTATACTTATAGAACTTGTAACAAGGGGAATTTTACCTTTGTATGTTTGATTACCAAATTATTATTGTCTTTCTTCATGACTTCAGTTACCTACAGTCAGCCATGTTCTGAAAATATTAAATGGAAAATTCCAGTAATAAGCAATTCATAAGTTTTAAATTACATGCCATTCTGAGTTTCCTTCCACATGGATAGAGCCCCCATCAGTGATACAATGCTGACCTCTCTCTGCCCACTTACGCACTCAACCCAAAGATGGTTAGAGTAACCATGCAACTGGCAAATTTGAGGAGAATAACCGCATATAACAGGGAACACAAGCTTTCTCCTGTTCCTTCTCAGTGTCTTACCAGACAGTCCCCCCACAAGAGAAGCCTACTTCCGATCAGCCCTATTACTGGGCGGTGGGAAGGTACAGCTGCCCAATTCTGGACGTCAGCATTAGGAAGTCCATGTGGTTTGCACACTGTCCTATATCTTTCAGCTTAACCTTCAGAAATAATAGAGGTAAATGATCTCTGGTCAATGACCATAAACATCAATCTTTTCTTGTATTTCAAGTTGATCAGAACTCGAGCAAGGAAAAGGAGTACTTTTGAAGAGCCTCATGAAGGCCACCAAAAGCACCACAAATATAAACTCCATGAAAACAGGAAAATCTGAGAAAAAAAAAAAAAGCTGTGAAATAGTGCCTTTGAAGAGTGGTATTGCAGTTATCAAATGCTACCTAATAAACCACCCTAAACCAATGACTTGTCTTACAGGAATAACAATCATTTATTTTGTGCATGAATCTGGGGGTTGAGTGCCCAGCCAGGTAGTTCTCACTCAGGGTCCCTCATAAAACTGCAGATGGTGGATATATATATACATGCATATGTACATACAGTAAACCCTCACTTCACATAGTCAATAGATTCTGCAACTTTAAGCAAAACGACCTATAACAAAACCAATTTTATCTCAGGCTAATCGCTATAAACAACACAATAACAAATTAACAGCTGAACAAAAACAATGTTATTCAATGTAAAACTATATAATATAATATACAAATAAACAGTCTATCTAGTGATCTTTCGTCATGGTGGCTTCAGGATAACTGGACTTTTCAGGGAGCAGCTGGAGATTCCCAATGTCCCAAGAAAAACTGACAGAATTTTCATGGCCCTTCTAACCTGGCCTCATAAGTCACACGGTATCCCTTCTGCTGTGTTCTCATCATGGAAGCAGTCACAAAGTCCCATCCAGATTCAAGGGAAGGGGACATAGACTCTACCTCTTAATGGGAGAAGTGTCAAAAGGTTTGCAGAGCTGTTTCTCAGCCATTACAAGTAGACAAACAAAAATATTAATGAATAAGATTTCAGGACTGTGTAGAGTGCTCATTTGAGATAAGTAGCCATGAATTAAAGAGAGCCTAGTAGGCAGAGTTGTAAGATTTTTTTCCACTGACTTTTGGCTGCATGATTACAGATCCAGGAGGGAGAACAGCTTGTTTAACATGGATTTTACCAACTCCTATAATTCGTATGAGAATGTCAGGAGGGCAGGGACCTGGCCTGTCTAATTTATTGCTGGATCTCAGAGATTAGAAATGGGCCTGGTACAAAGTCCCTCAATATATCTGCATTGGAGTTGACCTGGCTTTTTTCACAGCTTTAGTTCAAGCTATTCTGTCCTATCAGAGTGCCTCCCTGCCTCCCTTGTCACCAATTTCACCATACTACTTTGGGCAGATTATTTAACTGCTTGGAGCTTCTACCTTCACACCTATAAAATGAAAATTAGATCATCTTTAAGGTCTCTTTCAGGTATAAAAATCATATTTTGCTATCTTATTCCATTGATTTGATGACTTCCAACAATGATACCAAATACATCAGCTCAGATGAAGGCACTAACACAGATGCCCTCAGGTTTTTACTTTACAACTGATCCGCTTAAGACACAGCCTCTGGAAACAAATTGAATCTAAAAGCAAAGCTCCTACACTCAATAAATCCTTGTTGAATTTCAGCATGAGACCACAGAGGGAGAAGTATGTATTGATGCTGGAGCTGTAAAGTACCTAAAAGAGACAGATCTAGCCCATTCTCTGCCGTCTTGGGTGTTCAGATCTTTTCTTAGCTATCACCCAGCTCAGTCAGATAAATAACTCCGTTTATCTTTTCACATACATCAGTCCCTTTGTTTACTGAATCATTTTTGTTGCTTTTCTCTGGACCTCTCCCACTCTGTCTCTGCCTTTCCAATACTTAATGTCAGAGCCATCCACAGGTTAGGAGGTAGGGCACCACAGAAGCAAGAGAGGAAGTAGCCAATAGAAATGAATAACATTGTCAGTAAGGCAACAATACTCACTGGGTAGTAGTCACTGTGCCCTGAGGGCTGCAGGACACCCTGGAGTCACATCTGCAGAGCTGGCAACCACCTATGAGGTAGATCTGAGAACCTGCTCAAACATGGTTAGCTTGGGTTCAAATCCCAGTTCCATCACTAACTAAATATGACCTTGGACAAATTATTTCTTAACCATTCCACTATTCTATTTCTTCATCTAAAAAAAAATGAGGATGCTCATATTTCTAACTTCACAGGGTTGTCATAAGGATTAAATTAAATAATACACATGAATGCTTTGAATAGCACCTAGCACATAGTAAGTGCTCAGTAAATAAGAACTATTATCTATTATCTCCCAAGGCACCCCAAATTCCGCGACTGAAGACTTATTCCTTGGGATTAAGGCAGGTAATCTAGCCTTGCTACTAGTTCTATTCTATTCTTGTTTCCAGGTTAAGATGTCCACTTGTACTACTGCATTATTCTGTGAGGAGTGAGGTTCCTACCTTGGAACCCTATAACTGTGTTCCTGCCTTGGTAATCTGCTCAATGTCCAGTTCCCCTACCACCAACTCCATATCTCTTAGCCTCCTTCTTGTGACTAAAATCTAGCTCCTGAAATCCAGAGTCATGGCTAGAGTTCTGCCAGATATGAAGGAGCCATTCAATGACTATTGGTTGATTGACTGGCCAGCTACTTTCTGCTGGTCTCCTTGATGCTGACCTGAAATAATGCTCCATGTGCCCTTTCCACCTGCATTCAGTGGCTGCTTGCTCACTGCTTACCTATGAGCCCTCCCATCATCCTCCATGAGAAAATAGGTCCAAAATATAAGCCAAACACTACCCTTTTCCCATCTTCTTTGCAGATTAAATGAAATCATTAAATCTCTGTGGGCTCTTCTTCAAAATACACATTCCATGATTCCCTTGCTCTAAAACTCCACCTCTCTAGGGTGAGACAACAAGGATCCACTGTGTACATTTAACACCATGTGCCCAGCTTCCTCCAACCTCTACACCACCCTCTACTGTGCTCCATGAGTGTTCTAGAGATAATCCCCCTCACCTTTCCCCAGTGTCCAGAATCCCTGCCAAGAGAAGGGGGAAAGTCAAGAGTATGGCAGAAGAGAGCAGGCTGCCTAAAACAAAGGGTTCAAGACAAGATGGAGTGTAAAATTAGGTTGGAAAAGTAGGATGAGGCCAAGTCAAGGAGGGCCTTGAAAGGGGTCAGACAAGTCTCTCTGAACTGAAGACCATGATGAGAAAAGTGTCTCAGGAGAGGACCACAGTCCAGGTACATGTATGTTGGGATAGAAGAGTTTGGAGACAAAAAGACCAGTGAAGGAAGCACAGGCTCTTTGAAAGTCAGCAGAAAGGTAGACCTTTTGCCTGGGGAGAAATGGGAAGGAGATATATATATATATTCTATATATATACATATATATATATATACATATATATATATACATATATATCTATATTCTATATATACATATATGTATATATACATATATGTATATATATGTATATATATATAGAATATAGATATATATATATATTCTGAAAATTTTGCATAATATTTCAGAGGGTTAGCAGACCTTTAAAGATCATCCATAGGACTCTCTGGGTATATCCCTGAATTCCAGATTTAAAATATCTGGAGTATAACCTTACAACCAGTCAGCACCTGGCATAATCACTGAAATAAATAGTGTTTAGGAAAAAAAAAATCTACTCAATACCTAATGAGAGTAAACAGGAATCCTGAATAAGTGTGGTACTCATGGCATAGATAACAGAGAGTGAATTTCAGATGATTTAAGAAGAAGAGGGGAAAGTTGTATTTATGAACCTAAATTCCAAGCTTTTTTCTCCACTGACAAGATAGAGGTAAACAACGAAATGTGAAAATCCAAAGTTGCACAGACAGACAGGCTCCAGATATTTCTTCCTCTAAGGAAATGATAAAATCACCCTGTGAGAAGCTCAAGGAGCCTCAGTCTTTGAATGGGTTTTAATAGCACTGGAGATAGATTTTCTTCTCTGATCTGCAGCTGTGTTGGCCTCTATGATTTCTGAATAAGTCAAGCAAAAAATTTTTCCTCATATAGGAACTCTTTCATGGCTGCTTTCTTGGGAGCCTTGAATGCTATGCTTTGGCAGATATGTGACTGCCCAGCAAGAAGTCCTGGAGCTTTGAACAGAGACTGAGGCAGATCATGGAGCTTTAGAATCTCCTTCTAAAGGAGAAAGCAAAGGAACTAAACCTAGAGAGGTGTGGCAGTAAGTATGGTAAGGAGGTGAGGAATACCAGACTCTTTAAGAAAGTAGACAAGACTGATTAATTGGAAATGTAGAAGCAAAGTAAAAGGAGGAAATTAAAATACTGTCCAGATTTCTTACCCAGAGAACTTGGGCTTCGAAAGTGCATGTCTCTGCAATAAAGAGTGGTGGGAATTCCAGAAAGGTGAGATGCAGATAGGTGTCGCTGGAAGGGGAGTTAATAAGTTCCACTTTGGAAGAGTTATTTTTGTGTAACTTTGGAATATACAACAAAAATACATTGAATATATAAGCCTAGAGTTTGAAAGAGATTTTGAAAATAATAGCAAATAAGTGGTGACCGAAGTCACGAGTACAGATGAAACTGCCCAAAAAGAAGATATAGAATAAGAATACAGGAGGCTGAGAGGAGGACCCTGGGAGAAGCCAATATTTAAGAACAAAATGGAGGAGGTTGAGAAGAAACAAGATAGCTAGATTAATCAGGAGAATAATGCCAAGGAAATTAAGGGGAAATTTTCAAGAATAAAGTGGTCCAAAAGGTCAAATGTCCCATAAAGTTCAAATAAAATGTCAGCTGAAACATATCTATTGGATTTAACAACTGCAAAATTATCGGTAACCTTTTCAAGAAGGGGCCAGAAAGCAGATTACTGAGAGCTAAAGAGTAAATGAAGGTAAAGCAGTGTAGACAGCCCCTTCATAAGACCTGACTGTAAAAGGTGAAGAGGGGAATTTGGAGGAGAGGAACCAGCTCCTCAGTAGATGTTTTTTTGGTGCCATTGTTTTCTAATGGGAAAGATTTGAAAGTGTTTGTATTTGCCAAGAAGAAGCCAATGGAGAGAAAGACAATAAAGAGATAAAAAATGAAAGGGAAATTTGACAGAGCAAGTTCATGGAGCATACTGGAGAGGTCTTCAGCTCACTGGTGAGCCTTGCCTAGAAGTGACTTATCATCGAAGCATGACAACGAGAGAGAAAGACTGGTGCTAATGTAGACAAATGAGTACATGGAAGCAATTACTGTCTGCCTTTTTCCTGGAAAACATTAAATAAGATTGTCTATAGAAAACGAGGAAAGTAGAGTGAAGATGGAAGCCTGGAAAGAGTGGGAGAGGGTTAAAAGAAATGTTAAAGCATTGCATACTCCCTGACATTGGATGCTACAAATCTGCATCTACACCAGCACCCATGTTTGTTGTGTGACAGCTTCCAACATCTCTCAGAATCTCAAGTTTTAAAGAAGGAGCACCTCAGATATGAAGAAGATATGAGGGTTTGCAGAACAGGTGTAGCAGATGGACATGGGGACAAAGGGATTAAGGGTGCTAGCGATAGAGAGAATGAAGAATATAAGACCATGAAATTTCATCTGGAATGATAAAGAAATGAAGGAGCCGACAGACTTGAGAGAAGAATGAAGGAGCAAGAGCCTGGAGATTACCACAAAGAAAGCAGGCAGGACTTCGAATCCTTATTAAAGGAAATGTAAAAGTGAGTATCTCATATTTTCATAATATGGGATATCACCAAAGTGTTCCAAGTATAATAATCCTGCCGAAGGAAGTGAGGGATGGGAGTAAAGGGCAAGTGTGTTTATGAACCGAAAAATACTACTTATAAAAAGTAAAAGCAGCTTTATCTAAAACAACTGACTGAAAGAAATGCCAGTTACAGGCATTCTTATCTAAAAAGCTAGAGGCAGTGAGAAATAAGGTCCTGCTTCTGATGTGACAGTCTGAGGAAGACGGATCAATGAGAAGCAAAGTCATGCTTCTGACAATAACTGCAACCCAAATATTCTATACCAAGACTGGCCAAGGGCTGTGGCAGCAGAGGTGTGGATCTAGATTTTTCTACAGCACATTGAAACATTACTCAGTTGATAATTTCCTCAGTAACAGCCAAAGTCATGTTTAGAGAACAGTGATGATCACTGCCCAGCTGTGAGCGTAATCTACTTTGAGACCTCGCTCTGCTCCATTCCTCCCATCTCTCACCTGTGACTCCCTTTGGCTAACCCCAGTAAAAAGCCAGATCAAAAGGCCACGGTTGCACGGCATACCACTTGGCCTCCCAGAACGGAAATTAGGAAGGAGAAAGGGGAAAAGTGGATCTGGAGGAGTAAACGACAACTATCCAGCAGAGTTCACAAGGATTAAGAAAAGCTGTACTGAGACCTCAGGATGTGTCTTTAGCTCAAAGACACTGGTTTAAAGAAATATGTGAGACTCGGCATGCAGACTGTGTCTAAATCAAAAACCACAAAACAAACCCACAGGAAATTCACCATGTAGACAGCTTTTGTTTGGCCCACAGAACATATGTTTATATATGTTGTCAAATCAAAGATAGCACATGTTTCCAAGTGTTTTTAAATCAGGAGACATCACATAAAAACATAGATTTCTGGCTTTTCTTTAAAAATTGGAAGATCTAGCAACACCAGATGCGTTTCCTATGGGATAACACTCAGCTGGAGGTAAGTAACGGCAGCCCCTTTAGACAGGCCACACATTCTCCATTTTTCCTCAGACCCAACCACCTTCTCTTATATGCCTAATACGAAGGTCAAGGGTGAGTCTTCACCCTGAAGTTGTCAATCAGCATCAGGCTTACAGAGGCAGAAAAGTACTTGTTACAGTAGAAATATAGTTTTCTGTATTTATGTCTCTGCCAAAGTGGGAAAAAAGATGACCAAAGGAAAATCTTTTCTTGCAAAATAGAAGAGAATATTTTCCTTATACATACAAAGCTTTTCTGTATCAAAAGAACATAAATCAAGATACAACTTTTTTTACCCAGCCCACTTCACTCAATTATATTACCTACATGAAACTCTGTAGGCATTGCAGCTAGAGCCATGCAAGTAGAAAACAGAAAAAATCACCAATTTCATGTCACATACCCACAGTATTTTATATACTTATTGTATCCCCTGGCATTAATGTTAAGTCTTCAAATACCTCTGTGCCAAGGAGCTCCCCTCCATTACCTTTGTCATCTAAGCAACTTGGAGTATCTAGATCTCAAAGTTTTTGCAGCACTGCCAAGTAGGGACATCCTCCAGGCATGTAGAAAAATGATGCCAGAGACAAGGATATGTAAGGCAGAGGTGATGGTCACAGGCATGGGAATCATGAGTTCATTTAATTAAAGAAGTTTGAAGAGAAAAGTGCAGAAGGCAAAGATACAGCTCTAAGAGGTACAGATAATTAAAAACTGAAGAGCTTCAATTCAATAGAGAGAATTGAATACAGAGAACTGGTTACCCAAGTGAGGGAGTATTCAGAAGCTAAATGGACAATAAGGCAATATAGAGATTAACAATATAGTAGTCAGCCCTTATCTGTGGCTTGGCTTTCTACAGTTTCAGTTACCTGTGGCCAATCATGGTTTCAATATTAAATGGAAAATTCCAGAAATAAACAATTCATAAGTTTTAAATCATATGCTATTCTGAGTAGTATCATAAAATCTCTCACTATCCCATCCCATCAGGACATGACTGGCCACTTTGTTCAATGTATCCACACTATATAAACTACCCACTCATTAGTTATTAGTAGCTGTTTTAGTTATCAGATTGACTGTCTTAGAATTTCAGTGCTTATATTCAAGTAACCCTTATTTTATTTCATAATGGACCCAAAGTGCAAGAGTACTGATGCTGGCAATTCAGATACACTGGAGAGAAGCTGTAAGGTGCTTCCTTTAAGTGAAAAGTTGAGCATAGTACAAGATATTTTAAGAGAGGGAAAGAGAGACAACATTCATATAATTTTATTATGGCATACTGTTATAATTGTTTTTTTTTTTTAGTTGCTGTTACTCTCTTGTGTCTAATTTATAAATTAAACTTTATATTAGGTATGTATGTCTAGTTAAAAAACATAGTAACATAGTATATACAGGGTTTGGTACTATCCTCAGGTTCAGACATCCACTGAGGGCCTTGGAACATATTCCCCATGGATAAGGGGAACGTTTTTGCCACTCCTAGGGCTGATGGAACACAAGAAGTAGGTGGTGATACCAGAGCCCAGAAGCCAGGACTCCAGTGGGAACTAGAACAGGACAGACGCCACCTACCACGAGCTAGAACTAAAGGGAAAGGGCATGGTCTACAGAATCTGAAAGGACAGAGGAGACTGAACCACTGTCAGAGAAACCAGCTGAATCTTCTGCCAGCTCTTCCATTGGCCAAAACTACTCAGGAATTTAGGTGTGATATAGACAGAAAACGGTAAAGGGTGAAGAACAAATCTGAGAGCAACCACAAATAATTAGGTGGAAATCAGGTTTTGGAGTATTCAAAAGGAATTGAGGAATAAGAAATAGAAGCAGTAAATGTAAACCACACATTTCAGTCATTTGTATTGTTTCGGTGTTTCAGGGCAAATTTTGTCTTGTTTGCATCCTTGTATTTCTAAGATTTTGGAACCTAATTCCAAAAAGCCAATTGTTAAAAAGATCCATTTCAAGTTATTTTTCTCCGGATGGAATAGCTTTTTTCCAAGTTTTTCCTTCCTTCTTTTCTGCTGAAATTTGTAGCCTCTTCAAATTTATAATTTGTCATTCCTTTTCTTTTTTAATGCTTCTGAATTCAGCAGTAGGATGCTGTTCTTGTTATAACTTTGCAACCACAAAGCAGTAAATCCATTCATTTGAGAGCTGGCCAGCCAGTGATTTACAATAACTTCTAAGTAAACACTGGGGCTGCTTCCCTATTGACAGGATAAGGTTTTCCATTCAATCAGCAGAATAGTTTAGAATATAGATGCTCTATACTCCTCAAGTATACATGCTCCTAAATGAGATGATTACTGTTTTAACCACATGGTCAATGAAGCAAACTCCAGCTTATTTAAGAGAGCAAAACATTACAGGGAGACAGAGCAAGACCAAGACCTAAATTTTCTTCTAAAAATATAGATCTGACCTACAATTTCCTCATCTGAAAATTAGAATAATCATTGGTGCCCTAAGTACTTCAAAAAGTTTTTGGAAGATAAAATGAGATAAGTAGCTGAGTGTTCCTTATAAACCGCATTTTAAAAATGTATCTATAGATCCAAAAGCCTGGAGTCCAACCTAACCCCACTACTTTCCAGCCATGTGAATTTGAGCAAATTATTGAACTTCTTCATGCCTTATTTCCTGTAAAATAGAAAGAGTAAGAATATCCTACCGTGTCTGGGGAAGAAGTACCAAAGTCCTGCTCCCTTTCTTAACAAAACATCTGAAATACCACCCTTGTGTATAGCATCTTTTCTTTCCTGATTCTGCTTCCCTCCCTCCCTTATCAGTTTTCCTAAAAGCATTCTCTTAATAAGTCTCATGCAACAGATCACTGTCTCAGGCTCTGCTTATAGGGAACCCAGATTAAGTCAGTACTACTCACAAAGGGTTGTTGATAATAAAAGTAGAGCACTTGGAACAGTGCCTGGCATATAGTAATTGTTCAATAAGACTCACAGATAATGAGCCAGAAAAAAAAAAAAAGAAGATGATTTTTGTGATATTACAAAACCCCTAGCTAGTGGTTAGCATGTAAGGAGATTCGAAGTCAGCCCTCTATCAATAAAAAGCAGAACAAACTGAAAAACCAACAACTCTTCTTAAGTCTGTCAGAGAAGTGAGGTCACAGAGTGCTGCCCCCCAAACTGGAAAGACAGCAGGCAGGTACAGAAACTACAACTTATCAGAACAGAAACCTACATGCCTCTGTGGAAACCGGAGCTGGGGAGAAAAACTTGAACTGTAACTGATAAACAGCTGGAAGCTTCTTGTGGACAAGAGAGATAAAAACTCCAAAGGGACCAAGTCATCACAGGGTGTGGGAGTGGGGGCAGCAATTTTGTGAGTTTTGCCTCTAGGAACTCTACCAGGTTCTCACAATGAAGATTGAGGAAAATCCCCTGGCGCTTCCAGCAGAGGGAGGGGAAAAGTAGCCATTTTGAAATACAGCAGAGCAGTCTGTTCTTTACAAGGCCTGACCTCCGGGGAAACTAGTTAACCAAAGCCTAACCTGCCGGAGTATCATTAGAGCATAACTGATCCAGCAGAAGAGAAATATCCAACTCCAGTCCCTTCTAACCATCATGTTCCTTCCTAAGGTGGTGTGAGGAGAAGAGAAGTGGGGTGGTGCTGAGAAGCACTTGTGAAGTTCACAGTCCAGGTACACAAGCTCACTAAAAGACTGACACCTAATCACAGGACTATAGAACACCTGCTTCTCTCCTCCCGGCAATGCATTATCATCACATCACTTAAGGCCTTTTTACCAGAGTTCCTTTTACCCAGAACATATGTCCAGCTTTTAACAAAATATTACAACATGCTAAAAGGCAAAAAACATTTTGAAGAGACAGAGCAAGCATCAGAACCAGTCTTAGATACAGGAAAGGTGTTGGAATTTTCAAACCGGGAATGTAAAACAATTATAATTAACATGTTAAGGGCCCTAAAGGAAAAAAGTAGACAACTTGAAGGAACATATGTGTGATGTGAGGAGAGAAACGGAAATTCTAAGAAAACACCAAAAGAAATATCAGACATCAAAAACACTAACAGAAATGAAGACTGCCTTTGAGGGCTCGTTAGTAGACTGGACACAGCTGAAGAAACAATCTCTGCACTTGAGAGCATGTCAATAGAAACTTCAAAAACTGAAAAAGCAAAGAGAAAAAAGACAACAAAACAGAATAGAATATCCAAGAACTATGGGACAACTATAAAACCCCTGGATTTCCAAGAACCTTATGCAGATTCCTGATTTTTAAGAAAAAATCATTTTTCCTCCATCCCCTGTGCTCCCAATTGAATGAAAAATATCAGCAACTATGTCAGGCTACCAGCTGCCATTAGTAGAGAATTAGAGAAGAGGTTAAGTTTTTGAGATTGGGTCTCAGTAGTGTATTTTTGGACAAAAGGAACTAGAAAGGAGATAGAGGAAAATAGCTTGGACTCTAGATTAAAATTGTCATGAGGTCAGGGACCCTAGTAAAGCTCTATGCCAAGCAACAGTGCCCAGCACATAGTTATAATACCATAGATAATTATTTAGTGTGATGATTTTAAAGCTATATCCATAAATTCTTTGATACTCTTCCCCTTAAGAGGTAGAGTTTAATTCCCCTCTCAGTGTTGACTTACTGAATCACATCAATTTCACACAATAAGGCAGAAGTTATTGGATGTCACTTTCACGAGTAAACTATAAAAAGACTAGCGTTTCCATCTGGGGTGCTCTCACTCCCACTCCTTTTCCTAGATTGCTTACTATGGGGGAAGCCCTACGAACAGGCTTACATGACAAGGAACTGAAGCCTCCTGCCAATAACCCCGTGAGAGATCTTGGAAGTGGACCCTCCAGTCCTTCAGATACCTACAGCCCTGGCCAACCACTTAACTGCAAACTCTTGAGAGATTCTGAGCCAGTGTCTGGATTCCTGACCCACAGAAACTGTGAGATAATGAATATTGGTTGTTTTAAGTTGCCAATCCTAGGATAGTGTTACACTGCAATACATAATGAACAATGTGGAAAGAATTCCAAAATCAGCGGTTCAGTTGAAGAGCAAGGGAGAAACACCAAGGCTGTAAATAAGGCAAGCGGGACTGGAAACGGAGTTTCCTATGTGTGTGAAGGACACAAGGAGAAGCAAATTGGAGAATGCAAATGTCAGCATGCCAATATGGAAAGAGTAGAAATAGGTATCAAGAACTATAACCAACTCTGTGGTGAAACAGAATTCCTAAGCTCACTGAGGAGCGCTACCAGTATAAGCTTAGTCGCTCTAAATAAATGCAAAGCACTATTATTAAGCAGAGAGTAAAATAGAAAGTCTTTTCCTTTGGGAAAAAAAAGCAGGGCAAATAATCAATCTCCTTTTAAAATCAAGAATGAATGCTTTACTCTTCTGCTACTAGAACAAGGGGTATCAGATAATTCAAACTCTTTGTACTCAGAGTTGCTTCTTCTGGTCTCCTGAATTTAAATTAGTAAGATGTTCCTGTGAATTCAGTCTTAACTGGAAGGATTTCAAGAAATTTTCCAAATTCATTATATATGAATAGAGTCCCAGGAAATTTTCCACGGAGTTCATATTTTTCCAAGACAGCTCTGCAGCTTCTTTCCCAAAGGTTTCAGTACTTCATGAAGACCCTGTTATCCTTGTGACCTTATGATGAGGCCAAAGTTTAGCAGGGCAGAGACGAGTCTGGCCTCAGCTCTACATAACCAGTCAGGGGACCTCAAATAAGAGAGTCCTCTTTTGAAACTTACTTCCTTATTTGTCACATGGTGTTGATAGCACCCTATTTCACAGCACTGATGTCAAAGTAGATTACAGATGAAAAAACATTTGGCAAACTGTAAAGAATAGAAAAGAGGAATTCCTTTAGCAGCCATGTTTTTCAAAGAAGACTGTCTCTCAGCTACTATCCACTCCTCAGTTATTCCAGACCTTTCGCTACTAATAGGAAATGCTTCTCACCAACATTTGCTCTCTCTTTGATTAAAACAATGACAATATCGCTGTACTTCCAACACACAGGCCTACCTCTCTTCCTTACCTGTGGTTCTCATTATTATTGCTGTCTTCTCTAAGGCTGCTCTCCGAGTTTCCTTTTATTACTTCCTGCCTCCCTGTACCTGGGAGGTATTTCTCTCCAGTAAATGCTTCAGCCCTGTTATTGAGACTACCACTGCGGAGTATTCTGTTCTCATTTTCCAGGGAAGAGCTGCCTGCTGAGCGAGGGCTCATTCTCCACTGTACTGCAGCCCTAAATGTCAGCTCAGTGCAGCCCCAGATTACCTGTGGACCAAGGGTGCTTAAATTGTAAACAACACCCTCTCTTTTTCCTAAGGCATTGAATTCCCCAGTGTTCTAAATTCCAGGATATCTTATCTCCCACCAACCTGGCCTACACCTCTTTTCCACAGAGAGATTATTGGTGGTTCATAACATGGGCTTCAGAACCAGTTGGGTCACCTAAGTGACCTAACCGCTTCATTTCTTATGAGGATAATGTACATGAACATCTTAATATAAATATAATTTAAAACGTGCCAGCCACAGAGAAGGGCTCCATAAATGTAAAGTAGTAAGCTATAACTCTTTTCACAAGGTTTCAATTCCTCTCTGAAGCTACCTGCCCCTACATCCCCTTCTTTTCCTACCATTTCCTTCCTTCCTGCCAATCCCAACAGTCCCCTAAAGCCATTCTTGCTACACTAGCCTACAACACAGTCTTCCCCTTAAAAACCCTCATAGTCCTTGTCTCTATCACTCATTGAGAATTCGTCCTATTCTTCCTTGTGCTGTTCATTATGTGCTGCGTGTGGTGTCATTTAGCCTAGCCCAAGCAGGCCTTATTCGTTGACATTGTGATTTGCTATAAACATTTTACCAAATAAACATACATCCAGGCCTAGTAGTATGAATGCTAAATTTTAAAATCAACGTTAGTAGATAGTAATGAATAACATGGAAAAGAGAAACGTTAGCCACTTTTAGGGTCCAACAGCGAGCCTCGTTTTCCTTGCAGCTAGTTCCCTTTGTACTTGCCAGAGATGTCCCTGCTAATGAAGGGGTACAGTTCCAGCCTTATCAGTAAAATTATCAGAAATGGAAATACCATAAGAGACAGACTTGTGTTCTAAAAAGGGGTGAGAGGATTCAGAGAGAAAAAGTAATTAAAGTCATTAGATTCTAATTAAGGTAAAGTCAACTGACTGTAAATTGCAAAATGTACACATGGGAGTCTTGATTTTTAAAAACAGAGAAAGGTTGGGGTAAGTTTGGTAAAGTCAAAAAAGACAGCAAGGAGTGGCAATCAGGAGAGAGGGACAGGACCCACCACATAATCTGTACCAGGGCAGGGCTCCCCATGAGCCAGGAATGGGTTTCCATCAGCTCTCACAAACAGGGGATGCCCTCTAGAGGGGAGACACATCCCTTTGCCTTTCTTTCTGGGGCTGTCTAAAGAGACTAAATAAGGGATATTCTCAAGGCCAATATTAAAAGGAGCTCTAAGGTGATTTCAAGGGTCCTACCCAAAGAAATCTCTCCCTACTAATTTTCTGATTTCTTTAGTCTTTTCTTCCATAATTAGAGATTGAGGCTTAAAATGTGAATGCAGCTCCACACATTGGACAATCCACAAATGCAAAATAGTATTAAGCCACACTTTCTGGGTTTATTGGATAGGGAGGAATCAAAAAGGCCAGTGAAGGATGAGACCCCTGGAGCGAGTCAACTTCAAACAAAGCCAAAGAGAAATTGTGTTCCAGGATAGCTTCCTCCAGCTATGCCATATGTTTGCAGGCAGCTCTGTTAGTTAGAATACTTTGTGAGTCTGGCAAAGTTGTGGACCCATGTGGACCAGCCTCTGTCAAAGAAGTATACTATTCAATAGTAAAAATAATTTTAAAGAGATATTCTCTACATTCCTCAGCTAGTATTGAAAAAGGTTGTTATGGACTAAATTGTGTCCTGTCCAAAATTCATATGTCAAAGCCCTAACTCTCGATGTGACTGTATTTGGAAATATGGGTTTTAGGAGGTCATTAAAATTAAATAAAATCATAAGGATAGGGCCCCAATCCAATAAGACTGGTGTCCTCTTAAGAAGAGGAAGAGACACCAGGAGTGCACACATGAGCAGAGGAAAGGCCATGAAAGGGCAATGAGAAAGCAGCTGTCTGCAAGGCAAAAAGAGAAGCCTCACCAGAAACCAGCCCTGCTGGCACCTTGATCTGGGAATTCCAGGCTCCAGACTGTGAAAAATATTAATTTCTGTTGTTTAAGCCACCCAGTCTGTAGTATTCTATTATGGCAGCTCAAGCAGACTAATACAGGGTCTCATTTATAACCAACACATACACACACATACATGCAAACATCTCCCTGTAGAGAGGAGGATAAAGAATGCAGATTGGCTATGAATTTTTTTTGATGAGCCCTGGGGTGGGGATTGGGAAGTCCGCAATTACTTTCATATTAGTAATTGTTATCCCATCCCAACACATTCATTATAATTGAAAGAATTTTGTTCTAAAGTATTAGTACATACAGTTAAATAAGCACTTACTGGACACCCACCATACATACTAGGATATGGACTACAAAGATGAAGAAGATGTCTGCCCTCAAGGATTGCACAGCAGGCTCACCAAGCCCCAGCACTGAGGGCCCAGAAGCAGCTGCTCCCTTCCTAGTCTCACTCTGCCTGCCTCCTCAGGGAGATGCAGACCCCGTACCTGAACTCTGGGTGTGCCTTAATCCTGTTGGCCCTCAGTTCTCTGGGTGGATTGTGCATGGGCAACTTTTCCATCTTGCCTAGGCTTACAATGTTTCTACCTCTAGGAGGGTTTAGATTTAGATTTGCCTACGTTTCAGAAAGATCCCAAGCTGTCTCCTTTGCAGCTCGTTTTATTTTAGAGAGCAGAAATGGTGACTGGGAAGAGCACTGAACACAGAGTTGGGTCTGGGTTGGTTCCAGGCTCCCATTTAAAATCGATGACCCCCATGTGGCCCAGTCTACACTGCAGGTAAAGAGAGACAATAATGCCTGCCTTGCAATGTTGTAAGGATTTAAAGAAATAAGTGTATTTAAATGCAAAGCTATCTAAATAAAAAGCAGTAGTAACTATTTGAACTATTTGAAAGCAGTATGAACTATTTGCCATGTATCAAGGACTATGGTCAATCCTCACAATAACCAGAACCACAGCAACTCTGCGATGTGGGTACTATTATATTCTCCATCTTTACTAATAAGAAAAGCAAGGCTTAAAGATGCTATACACCTAGGCCAACTTTGAAGCTTGGTGATTCCAGAGTTCTAGGCATTCTTTCATGGTGGCATAGTCTTTTAATCAATTCTCTGAGGTACTTTCAAATCATTTTCATTTGTTACTTAGCATCATAATTTAAAAGACCTGATGCACACTTTACAGATGAGTGCTGTGAAAAAGAGAAAGAAATACAGAATACAGAAGTTTAAATAACAGGATAATCATTAGAAGGGCTTGGAAGACACTCCTCACCCAGGCTTCTGTCCAGTCCATGTCTCTAATATGCCCCATCGTTCTTTAAAGAACTTTAATGCGTGGAGTTGGTTACAATGATGAAATCTCTGGAATAGAGGAAAGTTTCTTGATTTTTTTAAACCTTAAAAATTATTCCTCTAAGAAACAGAAAGTAGAGTGGTGATGACCAGGGGGTTGGGGTGGGGGAAACTGGGAAAAATATTGGTCAAGGCATACAAATTTCAGTTAAAATTAAGTTCTAGGGAACTAATGTACAGCATGTTGATTACAGCTAATAATGCAGTATCATATACTCGAATTGTTACTAAAAAAGTAGATCTTAAGTTCTCACTACAAAAAAAGAAATTGTAACTATATGGAGGTGTTAGTTAACATTATGGTGATAATCCTTTTGCAATATGTAAATATATCAAATCAACTGGTGTTGAAAACCTTAAATATATACAATGTTATAGTCAATTATTATCTCAATAAAGCTGCAAAAAATTGTTTCTCTTAAACCATCACATTAAATTTTCTCTTTTCTACCATTCAGACAGCTAAGCAAGAATTTTATTTTTATTTTTTAATTGAATATGGGGCTTAGCTTCTTTCTGCAACTCCATATAAAGCCTTTTAACTGTGTGATTATTCTGCCATCTAGCTTCCTAAACTTATATAGCTATCCATGAGACTCTCCTGGGACATATTAGGGCGAAGCACTGCTCTGATTTAAAATGCATTGTTTTAGATCATTTAACAAATGTTCAGTGATGCCACACACTCACACGCACACACACACACACACAGAGTGGCAAAAACAAGAAGCATGATATCTCCTCCTTAACAGAAAGAAGTTCTTATTTGAAATGTCAGTCAACAACATTGTGAGACCCGAGTCAGTTGAGATTACTGCTTGTTGAAAAGAAGGAAGGAAGGAAGGAAGGAAGGAAGGAAAAAAGTCAACAGAATGGTATTTTTTCAAGAATCTGGAATGTAGATTTTAGATTTAAGGTAAGTGAGGTTAACATGAAAGGCCAAAAGACAAAACACTCTTGTGTGACTAAATCTCTTACTTGAGTAAATCATACATTTAGTTGAAAAAAGAAAGCTTTTTCTAATAGTTTATGTTCTATAACAGCAATTTCTTTAACCTTGCTACTCCCAGGTTACCAAGAATATTATCTACTACAGAAAGGTTATTGTCCATAGAAAATGGTGACATACACCCCAGGAAATGAGGGGAAATCTGATTTGTAGTGAACCTAGTTTTGAGATTGTATTAAAATGTTGTTCTTTATATAAGTTTTGTAATGATAATCATGGTCTTGCATGATCTAGGACTCATCCAACTATACTGGATACAAAATGTTATGAAATTATCTTTCTGACTTTTCTTAAGGTTTTGTATAATTCAGCCTGGCTTCACAAATTATTTTATCATTCAAGTAATTTTTTTTAAAATAAATGTTTGAGCTAACTGAGCAAAAAATGGTGTTCTTTAGTAAAGTCACCAGTCTCAGAAAACAAACATCCTCATTTCCTTCAGGCTAGAGAACCTTGTTACGAGCAGTGTACGAACACATGAGTAGTTGAGTAGAGACAGCCTATTCTCGCACAGAACGGCACCTGAATCTATTCCAACAAATTTGCTCCTTTGTGATTAATGGATTGTACCACAGTCCTGATGTTCTACTATGTTTTTCCAGTGTTCCTACCCACACACACACACATACACACATACACGCACACTGAAAAATATTTCTTTCTATTGAGGCATCTAGTTCTAAAACATTTTCAGTTTAGAATGAGTAGAGGGAACAAAGTACACTTCTCATTCTACTCCTTCCACCCATAGAAAAAGCCTGCTTGTATCTATTAGTAAATTTATTGTATGGCCTATTTTTGCCTCTGCTCTTTTAAGTACATTTTGAACTGATTGTAATATCTTATGTATTCTCTCATTAATTAATTAGCTATCTATAAGAGAGTCATGAATCACTTTTTTTATATATAATTATCCTCTAAGAGAACTTATTTCATTCCAGGAAGTTGAGGAAAAGAGTAGAAATCAGGTAGCAAGAGGAAAATGGGCTATATTTCCCTTTGAATTTCTCTGAACTTCCCAGACTCAGTCTAAAAGAGAGGCAATACAGTTGTCCAGCCAGGGTTTCAGCCCCAGCTCTGAGCCACATAGCCTCAGTGACATTGAAGGGATGTTCCCTGATTAAACTAGCTTTGATGAATTGTGCCTTTTTCCAGCATGGTCAGCAAACTCAGATACCACATCATAGACAAATTGCTATGCACAATGATTACTTCTCTTTTCTTTAAATAAAAATATTCCAAAAACATACTCTTTCATAACATAGACATGGAAATTTATACAACCAAACAATTTCCAGAGTTTCTCTAAAACTAAGACAACTTTGGGAGGAAAAAACACCTCAGTTTATTTAATATCCCTTTGTGCTTTGTCTGCAGGGCAGTGTAAATTAAGATCTTAAACTTTGAAGTCAGACAGCCTGCATTCAAACCCCAACTGTACCTCTAAGCAATTAACCTGACTTCTCTGAGCCAAAAATTTCCTTATGTGTAAAATAAAAAAATAAGCTATTCTCTCCGAGCTTTTGTGAACATTCCAAAGTCTCTGGCAGAGACAAAAGGGTACTAAACCCTTTATGAATGATATTGTTATTATCATTATTATTTTCTACATTTCTTTTATATAAAACACATAATATCTTACAATAATAAACAGGCTAAGAATTGAGCCTGAAGACTTTGTGATATAAACAAAAAAGAAAAACCACCATTTGTTACATTTGAGACTTACCCCTGACTCCATTCCCAAAGTCTCCTACAAGGTCTAAGCATCACTTATTGTTGGTATACCCAAGAGTATTGCAACTTTATTTCACCATAGAAAGAACAGATTAAGAATGCCAGAGTTCCTGCTCCATTTCCCATCAAGATACTGAACACATGAGGACTTCTGGCTCTCAGATCAATCCTGGTGGAACTATAAAGGGAACTATAGATAATATTTTGAGAAACTCTTGGAGAAATGTGAAACCAAGGGTCCTAATGACTTGATTAAATTCAATTTTAAATCCTAGCTCTAGATACCATCTCTCACCCTCTCTCTCTCTCTTCTCCCACCTCCCGCCCCCACCAGAGACCTAGCCTTTTTCCCTGATAATCAGCAACCCCGGAAGCAGCAAAAGACAGTAGCCCAGACTTGACAAATGGCTATAGGGTCTGGACCTGTGGCAGGCTAAATTTAACATTTTGACATATTATGCTTCAGCTCCTAAGCCCTAAGGTGGAATGTCCCCCTGCCTTCTTTCTCATGATATTGGACAGATGGACACAATAGCAGACCTGAGCTGTCCTTTAAACCTGAAAAAATGATTCATTACCCTTACCTCACCTCTGACCAATCAGCACGGAGCACAACCTTAACCCCTAACATGCAGTGTCTTGTGATCTTGCCCTATATAATCTGTAACCTACATGCCATCAGGGAGCCAGGTGTCTGAGCACTAGCTCACCTGTGCCTCTAGGCTTGGTGCCATTTCCTTAAATAAGCCTTTACTTTTTTTTTTTTTTTTTTTTTGCTGCTGCAAAACCCTTGTTTGGCTTTGATGCGTGCAAGCAAATAAACCCTCTTTTAGTTGGGTAATAGATGGAAGGATGCTTTGAACAGTGGGTGGAGAGGTGGGAGGAGATATTTTATTCAGAGAAAGGAAGTAGTCCTATTCAGCTGTAAGAGAATATAGAGAGAGCCGCTGGGGTTTATAAGAAAGGGGAAGAAGAACTCTTCCTCTTCAAGTTCAATGACTGTGGCCTGCAATTCGAACTGATAAAAGATGTTATTAACAAGAGGAAACAGAGATTTAATTATGTACATACAAGTTCACAAAGAAATATGTGGTTCAAGGAGGTGGCCAAAATTAGGGGGCTTGTATAACATATTCAGCTAGACAAAAGAAAAGGCATTTTGCAGCTTGGAGAGAGGTAAGAGGTTAAGTTATGGGGAAATTACCAGGAAATGCATACTAAACAAAGGTTTTTTAGTAAGATTTGTGTTAAACAAAAAAACTTCCATGGTCGAAAGCTTTTCTGAAAGAAGGATTTTATTGAGCCATGTACTAGCCAGAAAAAGAACCAGGTCCTAGGACATGCAATCTAAACCACCAGCAACATGGCTAGATGGAGAAGACAAAAATGTCTGCAAACCTGGAGTTGATGTTCTTATACATTATGTTTCAGGGAAGAAAGATGTTGTTTAGAAAGAATTTACACTGGCTACAGAAGGTGAAGCAGGATCAGTTCTAGAATAGGTGTACAGTTCATAATGAAGAAGTATGTACTACTTTTGATTGGTTGCAGGCAAGAGTGCAGAAAGTTCATGCTTAAGCAGGAGGTGGTGGCATTTGGTGGTGGGCTATTTATTTTTAGACGGCTACCTGAAGTTGATTCAAAGCTCCAACATACATACATTCAGGAATGCTAGAAGTCTTTTGTTCATTGGCCCCCACCTATGGACTGGTTAATTACTCTTATCTCTTTCTCTCACACTTAAGCCTACTGTAATTTAAAGTAGCACATCTCAGAATTTTTCTCTTATCATTTGTTATGCAGATTTAAGTCTGTGCCTTCTCCATCCAGGAGTTAAGAGTCTTCCTTCTCCTTATTGGTATGGAAAAGGGAGACATCTTTACAAATAGGAATTTCCTGTATAAATGTAAATTTCTCTTATAAAAAGATGCTCTCTTTTCAGAGATTCTCCTATGTCCTTGTTTCTCAAGCAGCTCAAAATAGTCCTTATGCCAAAGAGGCATATTCTGGTTTCTTTCGAGTTTTATTTTTGCTTTTCCCTCCTGTCTTGGGATATTCCATGCATGCCTCTGTGTAATAAGGATTGACTCAGACCGGGATGCTGGCATCCCCAGAATTACAATCAGGTGCCATGAAAGTACTACATAGATAAGGAGCTGAGGAAAAATGGGTGGAACTCCATCAGCCTTGGTTCTTTTTTATACCTGGGTATATTATGCCATACTGTAACATGGTGGTGTGTTAACCACTTAACTTTAGTATAAAGGTTAAAGGACAAGGGTATCTAAAATAGCCATAGCTAAAATAATTTGTTAATAAATACACAATATAAAAAGAGGTAAATTGTGACATTGAAAACATAAAAAGAGAGTAATAAAAGGATAAAGTTTTTGTATGGAACTGCATTTGAGTTATTAGCTTAAAATGTATTGCTATATCTATACCATGTTTTATGTAAGCCTTACAGTAACCATAAAGCAAAAACCTACAGTAAATTCGCAAAAGATAGAGAAGAGAATCAAAGCATACCACTATGTAAATAGATTAAATTCTATAAAAGGCATAGAGGGCTAAATGGATTGAAAAAAGCAAGATCCAACTATATACAGCCTATAAGACACTCACTTCGGCTGTAAGGACACACAGGCTCAAAGTAAGAAATGGAAAAAAGATGTTCCATACAAGTAGAACCCAAAAGGGAGAAGGGGTAGCTATACCTACATCAGACTAAATAAACTTTAAGCCAAAAATTGGAAATGAGGAGACAAAGAAGGCTTGGATTGTACAGAATTCTGTCAGCTCCCAGGTTCCCAAAGAAGCATTCCCTCAGGGCCATGAAGATGAACCACCTTTTTCTTTTCACCTGTTGTTCTCCGAGGCACCCTGCTATTTGCAACAACATGGATGGACATTGAGGGTTTTATGCTAAGTGAGATAAGTCAGACAGAAAAAGACAAATTTTGTATGCTTTCACTTACATGTGAAAACAGGGGAAGCAAAAAAATATGTCTTTTTTGGGATATTGGTTAATTACAAGAAACAAAAGAAAGACTCAGGAAAAATCTTTGACCTCTCACTACCTACCTAAAAAAACTTGCTCCAGAAAGAGAGCTGTCATCATAGACAACTATGGTTTAATATGAACTAGTGTGTGATCGACAGGGAGGAGTCTATCAAGGCCCATTTGATCAAAGTCCTCTCTGTGTCTCATTGTTACAAGTGGCAGAGCAAATATTTACTTACAAAACAGCTGTTTTTCTATCTCCCTGTGAATTGCTTTCCCCCCCTCTTTAACATCCCAAACCACAAGCTGCACCACCCCCACCTGTCTCCTTAGCTCTTTGGGCCTCATATTCTTAGGGAACCCCATATATACATACATACATAATAAATTTGGACATTTCTCCTATTACTGTTTCATGTTAATTTGATTATCAGACCAGTCAAATGAACTTAGAAAGATATATAGGAAAATTATTTTTCTGCCCCCAACAAAACTAAGAAGCTAAACTCATAGAAACAGGGCAGAATGATTACTAGTGGCTGGGGGTTGGAGAAATTGGAGAGATTCTGGTCAAAGGGTACACACTTGCAGTTAGAAGATGAACAAGTTTCTGAGGACCTAATGCACAGCATTGTGATTATAGTCAATACCATATTATATACTTCAAAATTGCTAAGAAACTAGATAGCAAATGTTCTCATCACAAAATGAAACAATAATTATGTGAACTGCTGGGAATGTTAGCTAATGCTCTATGGTGGTAATCATTCTAATATATAAATATATCAAATCAACACATTGTATACCTTAAATTCACATATGTTGATTATATCTCAATTTTTTTAAAAAAATTAGAATGGAAGGATAAATGTCAACAAAAGGTAATACATGACCAAAAAAAGGTAATGCATGACAATACACAATATTTTTGTCAACAATTCTATGAATAATGTTTTCAACTCTCCTTTGCCAGAGCCCGCAGGCTAAGATCGAAAAGTTCCCAAGAGGGGGAGTGAGGACTGAGAAAAGAGAGAGATAGAAAGAGACAAAAAGAGAGAGACAAAAGATAGAGTCGGGAGGGCTAACAGTAAATACTGTGCCCCTATTAAGCACAGCATATTTATACCCTTGGAAATGCATGGGAAGCAAAACCCACAGATATTCTAACAATTAATGACATTTACATAAGTTCTCTCAAAATCTCCTTGTTCCTGTTTTCTGTCTCTTATTCCTTGGGGCAAGGAACATTCAACCGTTTACATTAAGCCAAACTTCCTCCTTCAGTACAGAGCCTACCTGCTCTGCAAACTTCTAGCTTGCAGGCAACTTTAATCCTGTTTGTAGGACGTTCAGCAAGAATGGCTCCCAACACTCCTTGACAGTTTTGTTTTATTCACGTTAGCTTTTCCTCAGTGTGCTGTCCCAAGATTGAGTGGTCAACCATCTCAGTGTTTTAATCTAAGAAATGCTACATCCCCCTACTTGTGTCCCTAATGCACCTGGATCAAGAGCCTGGATGTTGCAAGGACCACTTGAGCAGGGACAGCAGCAATGAAAACAGGGCACTCCTTTGGATGCCCAAGACAGTCATTTCATAGTGCTTTTAAGATTGTGCTCCTAGGAATAGCAATGCCCAAAGGGCAAATACACCCTTCAGGCCCCTGAAGCTATGGTCATTCCAACTCTGGGTGACTGACAGACCAACAAAAGTGAAATGTGTGCTCCTAGCACATCCAGCTGCTTTTTGGGTCCTCAGATGCCTGGAGAATGAGTCTTGCATAAAGTTTCCAGCCTTCAAGGCCCTGTACCATCCAACTATCTGTGCACTTTTACACATTTTATACTTGCAACACTTCAGTGAGGTAGATGTAATCATTATGCTTACTTTATAGATGAGGTTATTGTCTTCTATGACCTACAGTTCATTGACATTTTATCATCAAAACAATTATCCAACTAGTATGCTTAAATATGAGAATTTCTCACTAGGACAGTAAGGGTTATTTTGGGTGATTAAATACCAATGTAAAGTAGCTATTCACATAAAGTTGTTGAACCTCCAGTACCAAGCAAGAGATTTTGAGAAATATTCTTGCCCAGAGTTTGCCACAGCTGGATTAGATGCTTATCTATCCCACTTTACAGACTCTCCAGAAATGAGCTGTATCAGTTTTACCTCCCAATTGCTTTATCTTCACCTCTTTCCATCTCTACCTCTCTTCTCCCTCATCTTCTGCGAAGAGTTAGCCTTAGTCTTTGCCAATCAGAGGAATCCAGGCAGCCCCAAAGATTCCTCTCTTAGCTCAAGCATTATCACGGCGTGATTTGGCTTAGGAAAGGCTTCAAAATCTAGTACCTTATGCCATTATAAAAGAGCAGAGGCTATACACGTAAGGGCCAATTTCTCTCAAGAAATTTTAGACATTGGCTCATTTTCCCAGAGTGTAACATTAAAAGAGGTAGGAAATAAACATCCTACAGGTGGTAAGGACTCCCAAATGTGACTAATATTTAACGTAAAAGCAGCCTTGTTGTGGCTGTCCTTTAATATGTGGGATTTGTGCTAACTCCAGTAGTGCCAGAAATGAATTTCAGTACACCAGTAGAATACTTTCAAATTATTTTTATAAGCTTCCCCCCACACACACTGCTTAATTAGTATATTCTTCTGTGAAAACTACTTGAGTATCTTGTGGTGCAATTAAATACATCATAGTTCTTCCCAGCAAAATAAATGGAATTTTTCTTTTAACAGTTTGTGACTTAGTGGCGGAATTTTCAGGAACAAATTAGTCATTAACATGGGGTTAGATTTAGAAAATCTATAATGAAAAACCCAAGTTAGGAGCAGACATAGTCATGATTTGCTCCCTTGGTAATAAAAGCAGCTAGAATAATGCAGTAATCAGATAACAGACTCCTGACCATATAGAAAACTATAAAGGAAATTGTGTTTAAGGAGATTACCTATCAAAAAAAAAAACTCTCCCAAATGTTCAAAATATAAACTTGTTTACACAAACCCTTTCCTGTTGTGATTGACTGAATACTGTGTTGGATGTGTCCACTTATCTTTATGAATGGCAATGAGTTAATTGGCATCAAAGGAAGAACAGATGCACAGGTGCTATAAAATTGGATGTGGGTATGTGAAAAGAATACAAGTTAAACGACTCAGTCTATGAAATTTAACTAGACTGCCAAGAAACATGCCCCATTTCTTATTTTGTGTTTGTATTGATTTGTCTGTGCTGCTATGAATGTTTTATCACTCTATCAACTAGTCCTTTTATATTATTTAATAAATAAAACAAAACGTCTTTTAGCATTAATACTTTCTTTATGGGCAATTGTTATATAGTAACCTACATACCTGTTTCCCTGTAAAGGCTTATTGATTTTTCTAGTGCCTGCTGTTAATATTTTGTTTGGCGATGGAGGCTCAGCTAGTCTACACAGGGGAGCTGTTTACATGATCAGCAGAATTATCGAGTTGTATAATGTGTACCAGGCTACTGGTACTTACAGTCTTACAACTTTATTAAACAAAGCTGTTCTTTTCATTGCTGCAACATCTAAAACCATAAAACACACCCACAGTGATTCTAAAACTTTGTAATATTACAAAGGCAGCTCCTGAATATGGACCTGTCCTAAAATGTGTTCAGAGTTCAATGGGTTCCTGTATAACTGGCCTAAAAACCACTGTAATACACAAGCAAAAAGCAGCCTGCTGGGCTGATCCTGAGCTAAACAAGGACCTCAAAAACTCTGATCAAAAATCACCCACAGGGAAACAGGAAGGCCTGAGGAAAGGAGTAGAGGAGTGACCAGGCAGTAGACATCAAAGGTAGAGAATGTTAGTTCATTTTGACCCAGAACAGAGCTTTCTGAAATGTGTCCTTCAGACTCTTGGGAAGGAGTCCACTTGAAGTCCACCCCAGCCACTTCCTAGAGCCAGAGATGTTTCAGTCCTTACCCCAGAATCAGTGGCTCTCAAACTATATAGGCAGGCAGAGATCTCTTTGTAAGCAGAAAGACATCCAGGTGGGTAACAAGAGTAATGATTGTGGTGGTGGCCAGCAGGGGGAAGGAATAAGGGCACGGCAGCTCTATAGGCCTTCAATACATCTGTCAGGGAACCCAGAATTTACAGGTCAGAATATCCAATCTCAAATCAGCTCAAGGGAGTGGTCACCACTGACATCCATAATAGACTGAATTCAACTAAAGAATTTTCAGTAAAAAAAAAAAAAAAAAAAAAAAAGCTAAAATTATCAAGAGCATTAGCCATGTAGATAGCTATCAAAGGTAAGCATCCCTGGTATTTAATAGTGAAAGATGGCCCATAAAGTACTGCAGCACTGAAGACGAAGCAAATTAGTCATTACCAAATCTGCTCATTCAATAAATTTTTACTGCATGTCCACCCTGTGAGACGTACTGTCAGGCACTTTCAGGATCTGGATGTAGTGGAAATCAGAGAACCAAAGATGGCTCTAAATCATGTCCTTTAAGAAACAGTTGAAATGATCAGGAATGGTTAGCCTGAAATAAGATTCTAGAAGAACATCAGGCCCTCATGCCTGTATATTTAACCTTTTTTCTTCCATTAAAAAGATGAGACTTGTCTGGTACAGGAACACAAATAGCAATGGGTGGAAACCTATGGAAGGAAATCCTTACAATGCTAAGAATGAACTTCCTATCAGAGAAATCTAAGAATGAGCTGTTCAGACAAGAGCAGAAGCCTAATTAGCAACATTGGTACCTGGGGCACTATATACTATAGCCACTGGATATCATCACATCCCTAAATCTGACTGCTTCAATTCAAATCACCTCAAGGCAATCACTAACAGACTAGTGTTTTCTTATGCACTTCTTTTAAGTGAAATTGTACTATAGAACTTTCTACTTTCCATTGAAAATTATTTCTCTAGAGTATTTTACAGAGTATCAATATTTACCAAAGCTTTCCCTAATTATTGGACATTTACAGTTTAGTGTTAAGAGTAGCTCTCAAGACACTACCTGGCCTAAATCTCACTGTGCTATCCTGGGAAAGTTATTCTTTGCACCTCAGGCGCCCCATTTGTAAAATGTGGGTTCTACCTGACAAAGTAGTATTGAAGCCAAAGTAAAGCAGTAACAATAGTGCTTAACATATAACACACACTCAACTTTACCAATATAGGTGAAAGCCTAAAAATCAGTGGAGAAAAATTGTGACTTTGAAATAGATTACTGGGTACTTACAGAAAATAAAAGCTTTGTCCAGCACTCTTGGGGTGGGTGGGACTCTATCAGAGTCTATCATAATAAACTCTATCAGAGGAACATGATACAGTTGATCACTTCCTGCTTAGCTTCTAACATGCCACCTTCTTGGTCCTCCTTTGGACTACTTTGCCGAATCCTACCTGTTCCTGGAGCTAACACTAAACAACCTTTTTTGTGTAATTATTCACTAGACTTTAGGGCTTAGATCTCATCCAGTCTCGAGGATGAGATCCCAAAATGCCAGATACTATTCAAAGTAAGGACAAAGCTGTGTATCCAGTCTCAAGCTCCCATGGTTTTCAGATAAACTTACATAAATATTTGAGAGCTCCACCAGACATCTTAACATGCCAAACTTAATATACCCCAAACTATTACTCTTCCCCAAAACAAATTTTCAGTTCTAAGTCAGTAGCAATTCTAGCCTTCCAGATACTCAAGCCAAAACCTTTGGAGCTACCATTTACTTCTCACATCCAATCCCTCAACAAATTCTGTCATTTCCACCTTAAGAAGTCATTATTGATGACCTCATCCACTTTTAACCTAGTCCAAGTGAAGATCACTTGCCTAGTCTATTCCAATAGCCTTCCCTGTTTCCAACCTTGTCCCACTAAAAGCTATTTTACCCACAAGATCCAGCAAACATTTCAAAAAACCAGTTCACGGCACTGTTCTCTAAATGGAAGCTTATCTCAACATAGATCCTTTCAGCTTCTCACTACTTGGCTCCAACCACAACTTTATTCTTAGAAGGCTCCAGAAGTTCTCTCCACCAAAGGATCTTTGCTCACCTAGGAAGTGCCTAAACCATATCTAGGCATGGCTTCTCAGCGAACAGCTTTTAAGATAATAATTTATACAACCTCCACTCTCACCCCTCCAAATGCTAAGACATCTGCTTTTCTCAGCAATCACACGTGACACACACATAAATCACTGTTCCCTTCCACATACAACTGAGCAATTTATACGCTTTCATGCATTAATTATCCCAAAAGCTAAGACTGCCACCTCTAGGAAAATGCCTAAAGATCTGTGATAGCCCCCTTTCTCAAAAGCATTTATCAACAGTTTTACTGTCACTGCCCCAGCTCACTATGACTCAAAATACCAATGACAGTTTGTCTCAGGTTATATGCTGGATGCGCCTGTAGTAGTTTACATATCCAAAAATGTTTTGAAACATAGAAACAAAACTGGCATTTACCAAGAGTTCAACATGAATATCTTTATATAACCAGGGGCAAACAAGCCACAAATTTTGAAGGTAAATCCACTGAGAAGATAACAGCAAAATTTTTAAAGATTTCTTTGATCTTGTGACTTCCATTCACAATTAATAAAACACTCATAATTGAAGTTTTTATTTTATATACAAAGAACTAGCACTGTTTCTGCAGATGTCTGGAATGACCCATTCATGGAAGTTCACTTAGTCCAACTGAAAAAAAAAAAAAGAGCAGATAGAAAATTAATTCAAATGCTTTAAATAGTCATTTTACTCTCACAAAAACTGGCTCATTATAGAAAAATGGTTTAAACTGGAAATCCGACCCACCCGAACTATTATCAAGATCTCAATAGTTGAAATATTTACTGAATGCTTACTACAAAAGCTGTTCCACTAACTTCAATTACACTTTAGCCTGTGAATTTTAGTATTGATTCTAAGAACTAGTCACAAATTAGCTCATTCAATTTAGCCTCTGAGAAATCCAGAACATAAAGCTATGGGATAGACCTGAGTTTTCTCATTCAAGATACAGGATCTCTCTCCACAGAATTACTTAATCTTCTACATTGTAACACCAAGCTCATGCTTATATTTTTGGTAAAAAGTCTAAACTTATGCTATTTTGCCTGCCACAAAGATCTACGTCCAGTCTAATTCATCAACACAAAAACATCTATTTTTAACAGGCAGGTTGTAGGTTCTACTCAATATCCTAAACGAAATAACTATCAGACCAATGCATGTTTTTCAAAGAGCCAATAAGGAATTAGTTTTCACCCTAAAAACTGATTAGGAGCTAGGAAGTTTCAGAAACAGTAATTTTTCCAGCAACCGTTCCATTCATAGTTCACAGAAAGACAGCTTTAAGTGACTTGACGTGTCTGAATCTTCACAAGATCTGGCTCTAAACCTCAAGCTTATTCCAGTATATGACACTATCCAACACTTCAGGGCAATGGTCAACACAAATATTTGGCTGGGAAATCTCTAGACACAAAGGTATCTATAATTTAATTTTAGCATTCTTGACACTTGAATAATCTTATCCAACATAATATATGGCACCTAAAACTGGCAGAGCTGGGTAAAAAGGGTCTTAAAAAGACTATTTTTAAGGTCTTCACTCCTCCCCTATCCTATTAATCTGCCAACACTCTCAGAAGTGCTACCAAGGAATAGTTAACTGCTCACAATATATACCCGCACACACGCTGCCCATAGAAACGAGAGTATGGCGTCTGCGCATGCGTACCTTAATGAAGCCTATATCCTTCGCGTACTGACGGAAACACTGGCGGCACATATTGAGGCCGTATTTCCGGATCAGACCGTGCCGGTTTGAGCAGACGCGGCTGTAAAGAGAGATGGCATTACGATAGATCGCAGAAATTACAGGATTCCGCACAGGGGGAAAGGGGAAAGGAGTTCCACCAACCGCATTGCTGGCCCATTAGAGGCCTGTAATGGCGACAGTCAGGGCTCCAATTCGGTCTTCCCCCACGCGGCGCCTGCAAGCTCCTCTACTTTAGTTTTCAAGCAGCGTCGCGCCCCAAACACTCCTTCCCTGAAACCACATTGTTTCTCACCAAGATCGAGACCCTTGGCCGAATTTTCTCGGATGGCTCCAGTACAGTTGCTGATGGCCCATCTTGCTCTCTTGGAGGCAACGAGGCAAAAGGAGTGACCTAGCTCACGCATGCGTTCTTGAAATTTTGGGGACAGTTTACCCAGAATGCAGTGCAGACAAACAACGCGTGCGCAGTGCAGTTATGCTGTTCCGCTAGAGTAGAGCGAAGGTTTGGAAGAGTTCCAGGCCAGCATAGCGGATGACATCACCACAGCTGAGCCTCTAGTGCGATCTCGCGCCGCCTCCGTCCGCCGGGCGCGGTGGCGCGCGCCTGTAGTCCCAGCTACTCGGGAGGCTGAGGCAGGAGGATCGCTTGAGCCCAGGAGTTCTGGGCTGTAGTGCGCTATGCCGATCGGGTGTCCGCACTAAGTTCGGCATCAATATGGTGACCTCCCGGGAGCGGGGGACCACCAGGTTGCCTAAGGAGGGGTGAACCGGCCCAGGTCGGA